>WSTJ01000001.1:0-121965 GCA_019623705.1 Ceratobasidium sp. 428
TCTCGGGGTTCTCGGTGTACAAAAGTGGATTTGGCCTTCTTGATGATGTATGGGGACGTCCACGGGCTACTGCGGGTGATTCAACAGAACGAGAAGTGTAAGAAGCTATTGAGAACGACACCTAAACTACCGAGTATGCCGTAGAGAATGGGCGCCCTGCTCAAACTCTTCCCAGTTTCAACAGTGGCCTACCGTGGTTAAACCAGGGCAGCTCGCAGAATCCAACAATAACCCGCAATAGATGTATTTATAAATCACATTCAGTTGAGGGGGGGTCTATATTAGGCAGCAACATGGGTTGCGAATGTGTTATCACAAAAAAACGCGATCGCCAGGCGTCCCGAACGGATTCCGGGATTCCTTTGGTTTAGGCAGATGCACGTTTCCCTGAAATTTCACAAGTTATATGCTGGATGACGTTAAAAAGTAGTGAGAGAATAATTTTTGTTACTTGAATCGTCGTTTACGATTCGAATTTGGTGGTCATTTTGAAACTCTTTGTCGCGCGGAACGTACATCGCGCGGAGAGTGCGTCAAAAAAGGGAAATGCTTGTGCGTGTTATCCTAGTCTCGATCAAGGGCCAAAATAAACACGCCCGAAATCCAGGGCACGTGTCCCTGCCGGCCGACGCATGCTGCTCGGTTGGCAGCGTTGCTACGCTGGTGTAAAGCTCAAAGCTGTTGCCGAGGAGTAGAGGGGAAAGGCAGGTGAAGGGTTCTTTGTCGATTGTCGCGTCGGGTTGGACAAAGGTGGCGTTCTAGTCGGGTTCGTTCGCCTCGTTTTTGCCTCGGGTGAATATCAAACTAAAAATATATGCCAAGAATTGGACGTCCGACGGATATTCGTTAGCGGACTGTCGTCAGCCGAGACTTCCGTAATACAAAGGCCGGGAGATCTTATTGGCCTTTGCGCGACGATCATTGATGACGACCCATTCAGGTATATTTCTCTAGGGAAAATGCGAGCCACTGTTGTGGTTTCCTGGGTAGCGGCCATACGCGTCCACTCCATAAAGCCCCGAGCGCGACTGAACCTGTGCCCATCCCCCCTCCTCCTCCCCCGCCCTCCCTGACGATTGACGACTCGTCATGACTCGGCTCCTCTCCCTTCTCGCTCTCCAGGCTCTTGCCTTCTGGCCCGCTGCGTTCGCTGCTGAGGAGGACCCGCCAAACCATGCCAACTCGACCGTGGCGTACACCACTCCGTCGACCCCGAAGTACAACTATGCCGAGGTTATCCACAAGGCAGGTATACACACTAACTCTTGACTTCCTACGTCGCTGACTTGCCATCCAGAGCCTCCTGTTCTACCATTCGCAGAGATCAGGAAAGCTTGGCCCGAACCGCCGCCTCGCGTGGAGAGGCGATTCGTGCTTGAACTGTATAGGTCTCTACGGAGAGGACTTAACCGGCGGTTACTACGAGGCGGCGAACACGATGGTACATCTTAATTCAGTTCGTTATGCGTCCGTTTACTTACTCCCGTCTAGAAATGGGGCCTTCCGCTGGCATGGACGGTCACCCAGCTCGCGTTCAACATTCACGCGTTTACGGATGGGTTCAAGGCTGTAAACGAGGTCAGTACTTGTTGGCTTGTTAAGCGTGACCTCCTGACATTGGAATATATAGTGGGAAGAAGCACTGGAAGGTGTTAAGGTAATTGTTTCGAATCATTTATTCAGTAATAAGACTGACGATTTTTCAGTGGGGCGCGGATTATTTGGCGAACTGCATTGCCAATAAAGACCAGTTTGTTGGACAGGTATGTCGTTTATATTCTTGAGTAGCGCATGTATTGAAGGGAAGATAGCTTGGCGTCTCTGCTTTAGGCAAAACGGATGTGGACTTTGGATATTTCGGTCCCGTGAGTCTTTATCGAACCTAAACGGGTAGCCTTTTGTTCAACGCCTGATTAGCCCGAGGAATACGATATGTGGGTTCCGCTGAACTTGACCCATACCGATGGTATCGCATATATCAACTCGACCAATCCTTCGTCTGAAATCCTTGGCGAGACTGCTGCGACTCTGGCTGCTACTTCCGTCATCTTCAAAGAGAAGGATTCCGACTATTCTAACAAAATGCTGGAACATGCCAAGGATCTGTACACTCGTGCTACAACTTACCAAGGTACTTACATGAAGAGCACTCATCCCAACCTCAAGACTGTCAAGGAATGGTACCCCAGCTCTATTTTTACCGACGAGTTGGGTTGGGCTGCGGCTTGGCTTTTTGTAGCTACTGGTGACGCGTCATACCGAACTCAGGCCGATGCGTGGATCCAGAAATCTCTGGACCACTCTGATGAGGTGATTGGCTTCGTAGTCTGACGTGTTATTCTAAGACTAACCTGGCTTTAGTACTCTTGGGACGAGAAACTTCCTGGCATTTATGCGCTGTTGTTCATGCACACTAAGAACCAGACCTACCAGCGCGGATTGGAAGGCTATATGGACGATTATTGGCCTGGGGGAACAGTCAAGCAAACCGCCAAGGGTTTGGCATTCCTGGGCAGTTGGGGGTCTCTTGGGTACGTCGAAGTGAACGTGCAGCCTCATAGATATTGATTCGTACTCGTTAGCTACGCCTCGGCCACTGGCTTCCTGATGATGACTTATGCGAAAACCATCGGCTGGACTGACACCAACCAGAACGTGACCCACGCCATTTCGTTTTCGGCGCAGCAGATCAACTATATGCTCGGTGACTGCGGGCGCTCGTGGGTCGTTGGATTTGGCGAGGGCGCACCTATCCGCCCCTACCATAAATCGTCGTATAACTCGTTCATCGACTACCCGTTGCGGGGCAAGGACAATGGTGTTCAAGGTGATGACTTCTTGAATTCGAAGACGGTGAACCGATTCATCCTCTATGGTATGCGCGATCTTGCTCTATTTCTCGATTGTGTGTCTCAATAGTGTTTTTCAGGTGCTCTCGAGGGTGGTCCAGCCTGGGACGATACATTCAAGGATGATCGCAGCTCGTACGAGTATACAGATAAGTGGAGTCTCCCGTTCTATATATACTAGCGTACTTATCCAGCCATCGCACAGGTGACGCAGGACTACAATGCTGCATTCACCGGTCTTAACGCGGCGATGATTGAGTATTACGGTGGTAGCAACTTCAAAGCCTTCTCTGACTGCGGGCTTGATCTCGGCTGGTCTCACCCCAACGCCAGCAATCCTCCGAACTGGCCTGACAACGACTGTTATCACACATGCGCAACCAACTGCGCGAGCCAGTCGGCCACTAACGGCACCAGTGGCGGAAACGGAAATAATAGCTCGAGCTCGGGCGGTGGCTCGAGTGGCGCGGCAACTCTAGGACTTCCTGTTGGTTTTACCGCCATTGCTGTGCTTGGTGGTTTGTTTGCCTCCCTCGTACTTTGATTCATTGGACATTTGGACACGGCTTTTCGCTGAGAACGCGTACATTTGACATTGATAATGATCTTTATCATCTACGATACTTTACCCTTCTTTACGTCTGACATTCTCTGCACGCTTTGCTACGATTCAAAATGTATATAATCGCTAGCTCTCGCATACACGCTATTTTGACATACCCAAAATCCTCTGGGCTAGTTTAGCAAACGTTCATCCAGTAGCATCCTTAACAACAGGAATGCTGAGCGCCGTTCTTGAACGAAGCCACTGCCCCAGTCGCTCGGCAGGGGCGATGCGTGCTCAAACCCATGAGAATAGATGCTGCCTGTCTGTGAAGGTTGCTTGTTGCCTTGGGCAACCGTGTCGTCTCCTGAATGGAGAATATCCGACCATTGTTCTTCGGAGAAACGCGTGGGTGCGAAGACAAAGTTTGAATGTGACTGCGGCACGATTGAGGATACAAACTCTGCCAGGATGGCGGGAGGTTTACCGTCAACGGTTAGAGGGGGTATCTGCAGTGGCAAGTATTCGACCTGGTAACCGTTGAGGTCATATAATGCATTCAGTTGCACGAACACTTACCTCCAGCATTATTCCTTTGTGTATAGTCCCTTGAACAATATAGCCAATCCGCACAAGCCAGTCCGTTCCGATTGCACACGTCACGCCGTCTATCATTGCCGCGGTCGGCCTTGGCGCCCACTTGGCCTTGACTTGACCAAGGAACTGCTCAAAAGTAGCAGGCGGCTTGAGGGATATAAATGTTGTACGAAAATGCAACGGGATGGGGATTTGCTTGGTTTTAGGTAATGCGGCGCCAGGTTCTTGGCCAGCCGAATCGATAATAATCACGTCGTCGTCTTCGACAGGAAGCGGTTGAGCAGCAGCGGCAGCTTGAGCGGCTTGGTTTGCCGCCTGCTGTTCAGCACGAATCTTCTCGAGAGTAGCGGGTCGCTCGAGGGATTTGCGGTCTTCGAGTAAGACATGGGTGTTTTCGCCATACAGGAGCGTGAACAGGAAACTTTTAGGTACGTAGGTGGGGATTAGTCTAATGTGACACGGTGAGCGGGTATATTCAAACTTACCGGTCTGGGTAAACGCTGGAACGGTATGATCGTGCAAAATGTTTCCAACGACTCCGTTGCTCAACCTGGGGATAGGCTTAGTGGACGTAAAGGAAGTGGTAAAGTTCGGGCACATTTGGAAGGCTCATAATGTGCCCGGCGATTTGATTCATCGAGTTTGGGGGGGCTGAAGGCCATCGAACAATACTGATACCTCGAGCTCAGGTTAAGCGAATAACAAATAAAATCCCATACCAAGTTATACCCATTGTATACTACGGAAAGCACAGTGTTCGTTTCACGCGACGAGCATGTACAACGCAGGAAGACACGGGCAGGAGGAATTTGCCAATTTTGTACCCAGGTGTTCGGGGAGTTAACGCGACCATCAGCAGATAGCCACGTGTGTCAGTTCTTGTCGTTACCAAACAACGTTATGAGCACTCACCAATAATAATTCTTTTTTCTCTGGCAAAATCGCGTGCCGACGGCGCTAGTTTACTGTTAGGCCTGTGGGGGAACTATTGTGGAGTTCAACACGGATCAAAATAGTGTGATAGATATGAGTTAGCGCCGAGACCGGCGAGCACGTGGGGTGCTGTGGGGTTTCGGACTTAACGATGACTCAACATACAAACTAGACCGCCAGCTCAGAATAACATGAAGTACACATCTTGTTTACTCAGACACGTGAAAACATTCGAAAATGGAGTTAAAACTTACTCAACAGGAGGAGAGCCGCTTGTTTCATCTGGAGGGTTACATTTTTACCGGAATAAACAGATGGAGGTGTATGCTGCCAAGCCAGCGCATAGACTCTCCCTCAGGCAGCTGGTATGTCTCAATGCAAGATGTCTATCCAATGCCCCCCTAACGGTAGTTGTCCTAGCTTTTCTTCGGTCGACAGATGGACGAACACCGCATAATCAAGGCAAGTGCGGCTGCACAAGAAGATTATACTCAGCTCGAGCTCCCCCTGTTAGAGCGCCAATTATGTCAGGACGGAGCTACCAGTGCGAATAGCGCACAGGATTAGAGACCTGCAAGCACTACCTTATGTAGTAGTGAAACAAGAATGGGTTGCCAAGGTTTACGAGGTGAGTTCAATAGTAACTGCATAGTCTCCGCACGCTCACGCTTGCCCAGCTCTATTGGAGCGCGTTTGAAAAGTACGATCAATCCGTACTTTAGCATTATGCCCTCTGACTTGGTGCCCAAAGACTTCGGAAGTACCCAGAGATACACTCCCAAGAAGACAACCGGGAGTTTTGCAAGTTTCTCAGAATCATACTCAATGAACAGTGAGCCTCGTTCTCCCCCTAACTATGAGCTTCGCTCGACGATTCAACCAGTGCTCCGGTTATTCCTTGGATATCACTGGGTCTATCTCTCTCTTCTCACCACCTGGTTCCGGAGCAATTGGATGCATTCATGAGGCGCATGCTGGTATCACGGATATCTCGCCGCGTGCTTGCAGAGCACCATCTTGCTCTTACCGACGGACTTGCCCGACAAGATACATCACCTCAGCGATCTCAGGTCGGAATCATTCATACGGCATTGGATGTCAAGGGCAGCGTCCAACGATGCGTGTCACTGCTACAAGAGCGCCCCCAGGGCTCAGACGCCAACTTTGAAGCGCTGAGTGAAGTTCCTCTCACAAATAAGCCGGCAATATCGGACTACCGATGGCCAGAGGTCATCCTGGATGGCGACCTAGACACGAAATTTGCGTACATAAAAGAGCATTTCGAGTATATTGTGTTCGAAATCCTGAAGAACGTGAGTATCGAATTACTCCGCTCTGTTCCGTGTGCATACCAAGCTCATCCATCTCCCCCATCGCCGCGTGCAGGCCATGCGGCACACGGTCCTGCGAAACGGGGGCATGGGCGAGCCAGCACCCATCCGCGCCACGATCGTGGCAGGTCCCGACATCATGAATGTGCGCATCTCCGACCAAGGTGCGATCTCACACTGTATCCCAACGTGCCGTTCGTATACCCTGCCTATCTTACCCACTGACACTGCCCTCCCTCTAACTTACCCCTGGATCGCGCACGAGCAGGCGGAGGACTACGATCGAGCAACGCTCAGACGCCGCACGACGATATGTTTTCGTTCTCGCACGTGCGTAATGCGACTCGACTGCATGACGAACGGCTCGGGGCGCTGAGGCATCTCAGTTCGAGCGGAGGCGGTCTGCGCGCGACTGTCGATGAGCAGCTTGATCGATGGAATACCAACTCGGGCTCCGGAGCGCCTCCGCTGGTCGGGCGGATGGGTCTCGGCCTGCCGTTGAGTAATATCTATGCTACCTACTTTGGTGCGTAACCCTGCCATTCGCCCCTCTGTGGTGGAATGAGATCGGTGTTCTGAGATTGAGTTTTGGGCAAGGTGGATCGCTTGATCTCGTCAGCATGGACGGATGGGGAACAGATGTCTATCTCAGGCTTCCGCGTCTCGTGAGTGCTGCGTGGCGCGTCGAGAATCGTGCATATCCTGACGCATCTTGTCTCAAGGGCACGAACCTGGAAGGTCTTGAGGTTTAGACAAGTACCACTCGGCAGGTCTAGTCCATGTGGGGATCGATTTTCATATGATCATAGGGCCTGTGAACAAAATGCCGCACATGGTGGTTTTTAATCTATCCATATATGCGCGATACGCTTTTCTTGAGCAAATGCTTATTTCTGGCTAGTGGGAAAACAAACCGGGAAGCGCGGCTGGAATTTGATTCGGGAGCTGGCACGTGATCAGACGCGGTGAACGCGGATCGGGATTGCGTGTTAGCGCTCTCCTCCACATCGACGTGACATGGCGGAGAAAAAGCCGCGCGTACGCAAAAAGGCGGCGCCCAAGGTACGTAGATTATAATGGGTGGGATGGTCGCCGGCTTATACTAAGCAAATTTGGAACTTTAGGTCGCAAAGGCCACAGGACCACAGCAGCAAACGCTGTTAACATTGTTTAGTAGCAAGCGACCTGCGACGAGTGAGGATGCTGTGGATCTGAGCTCGGAGGCAGAAGCAGGGGGCCAATCAGAGGCCGAATCAGTCATTGACGTCGGAAGCTCTCCACCTCCTCCTTTACGACTGCCAGAAACGAGCGGAACAAGCAAACGGGCGCGTGAACGTGATCCTAGTGGGTCTATTACTCCACCAGCCTAACTCGTCAACTAGCTAACGCTATTGTCTTTGTTCATTTCGCTAGGCCCACCACGCTCTGTCACTAGTAGCCTGTCGTCGGTTCCTACCCGCGCCACGTCTCCAGCTCCAACTCCAACCCCCCGCCGCATCTTTTCGTCGCAAGCTACCGATGTGTATAGCGAGCTACGACGATCGCGTGCACGGTCAGTCGCTCTTTTGGATGAAGACACACCAAAACCAGCAAAGGGCCGGACGTTTGCAGTGGTGCGGAAGGCTCGAAGCAGGCCGACTCTTACTCCGGCCACAAGTCAGGAGACCCTCGAGGGAAGTCAAGGCGCGCCAATTGAGATTATGGAAGAGGAGCTGGAGCCGGAACCTGTGGTGCCGCTGACGAGCGCTGCGGTGCATGCTTTCTTTAAACCGAGGAGGGAAAAGGAGCAAGAGAAAGACAAGGGGAAGGGGAAAGAAAAGGAGACGAGTAGTGCGTTGACTCCAAGGTTTGGGGCGAAGACCAAGGCAGGGAAATTGCAAAAAGGTGGGGATGGGTTGGATGCACCGTGGCCGAACGCAGAGGGCGCGCACGTTGGATCCGAGGCGGACAATCGACTTGAGACCAAATCATCCCCCGTACCACGCCGAGCGGTCCCTGCGTCTACGTCCGAACCCGTGGCGGAGGAGCAGACCGCGGCATGGGCGAGGTCGTATGCTCAACACGAACCGGACGATACACTAGATCTATCGCCCCGATGGTTAGATGCTGTGGAAGGTCTGCGCAGCCCGGAGCCAGTCCCCAACGAAATCATTCCTGAGGAGCACGCGAAACACCCTGCAATTGCGCGACTGCTAGGTCCAGACGGGGCAAAGTATGCGTTTGCACCTCCCGGGCGAGCTTGCGAGGTACTTGGGAACGAGGCGCCCGCGCAAGAGCTGGCGGGCTGGATGAAGTCACTCGAGTTGCGCGGGGGTAAGTTACAAGAGGTACCAGTTCCGGCAAAAGGAAAGCCACGGGAACGAAGGGTAGTCGTCACCGAGGTAGATAGGCGAAAGCGACGGCGAGTAGAGAATCAAAACGAATACGACCCAAGCTTTACTGTGGATGACTTTGCGGACCCAGACGACTATGAGATCATCCACGACATTGGAAACACGTTTGTTATTACTGGTCCGACGGGTACCGGGAAAAGCGCAGCGGTACACGCATGTGCACAGGAGCTGGGCTGGTCGGTGTTTGAGGTATATGCAGGGATCGGACGGCGTGGTGTGGGTGCCAATGGGCTTTCGTCGCTTATCGGGAGCGTCGGGGCGAACCATACTGTTGGTGGAAGTGGAGATGGAGAGGTGCAGCAATCGTTGATCTTGTTGGACGAGGTGGATCTAGTGTTTGCGCAGGACACACAGTTCTGGACTGCAATAGTCGGTCTAATACGCGAGTCGCGGCGGCCGGTGGTGCTCATTGCCAACGGTGCGTGGTTCGATTGCACGGATGTATGCGAGCGAAAAAATAGAGATTGCGCTGAACAGATGTGTACTCTATCCGATTGGACGAGCTGCCGGTTCACAGGCATATTGAATTTCAGGCGGCGAACCCGGAGTTGGGAGGATCGTACTTGTATGCGCAAGCTCAAGCAGCTGGGTGTGCACACGTGCCGTCGCGAGCGCAGTTTCGGACGTTGTTTAAAGAGGCGGTATCGGCCCCACGAATACCCGACTTTGCGGTGCCCGATGAGCCGCAGCATCCGTCCCCAGCGCAGCTGGACCGAAGCCATGACCTACGGCGTGCGCTGGAGGAGATGAAGTTTTGGCTCGTGAATGGACAAGACGGACGAGTGTATGCGGACGATACGCCCCGGGATGTGCGTGAAGCGTGGGCAGCGTGTGGGTGGGATATTATAGAGTGGGTGGGTGATTGGAGCGCGAAGAAGATCGTGCGAGAGAATGAGAGTCAGCCGGACAAGAGGCTAGACCGACTATGGCAGTTTGCAGATAACCTGTCGGCAGTAGACGCGGGACTAGAACGGCCATGGACGCGCCAGATGCAGGTATGTGTATGCGACTGAGTTTAGCGACAGAGGGCTGACGGTTGACAGGCTGAGGAAGTGGACCGATTGGAGCCGCGTGAGGAAGACGACGAGGCGCAGGCGGACCAGCTATGCAAGCCTTGGGTGCGGGATGAAGAGCTTGGGATTGCCGAGTATTGCCGGGACGCGGAAATGGCGCTGGAGGCGGTGTGCACGGCCCGACGGGTGTTGGAGTCGAGTGGGGCGGGTGGATACGCGCGAGCGGGGCTGGTGGGGCGGCGGCGAAGATTGGACAGTCGGTGGCTGGAAGAAGTGCGGGCTGAGCACCAGGAGAGGTTGGTGAGGTTCCTGGATGAAAGGATCCTCGCGACGGCATCGCCGCTGCTGCCATGCGCCGCGCTCGTGCTCGACTTCATCCCGGCGATCCGCACCATGGTCGCAGCCGACGACGCAATGGTCGCCAGCGCTTCCCGCATCGTGCGTGGCCGCAATGTCCGGACAAGCGCGCGCGTCGCAGCAGCCGCCGTGGGCCGGGTCCAGCAGGAACGGTACATCTCTCTCGGGCCCGAGGAGCTGGCGGCGGTGCATGCAACGGAGTTTTGTGTAACGTAGTCGTGGTAACATAGAAACAGATTGCAAAAGCGAGAAGCGTGGTTGGAAATCGATGACAAATGGCACGAGGGGCACGTGGACGAGCACGCTAGTGATATTTAGTGCTGATCGTTGGCGGAGAACCCACCACTACAAGCACACCATGCCCGCCGACGACCGCGGCTCCGCCACGCCAGCCCGCACCACACCCACCCCCAGCCCCCGCGACGGCGACAAGCCCCGGCTCACGTCGCTCGAGTACCTACAGCTCACCCAGCGCTCCGGCCGCGGCTCTATCACAGATCCCTCGCTCCATGTCTCCCAGCAGCCAATCTCCCCCCGTCAGCGCCCCCCTTCGCCCCTGCGTCGATCACCACAGAGTAAGTATTTAGTACTCTATCAATTGCTATTGCTTATAAGCCCAGCTGACACAGACCGCCGCCGAGAACGCGACTATGAGCGTGAAGAGGCGGCCGACTCGCCTGGGCCAGACCCCCACCGTCCCCCACAGGCGCACGACTTCAACTACAATATGCGCCGTCACTCGATTGCCACGGTCCCCCGCATGCGTCCTGGCCGCGACCTGTCCCCGCTCGCTCGCTCGCCCGATAATGCTCTCGCCCACCAGGTTCCATTCCTCCCACCGCCTTCGCTTTCTGGCCAGAAGCGCAAGCTTACCGCTGATCGCCCCTTTCCTGTTCCTCTAGGCCCAGATGACGCCCCGCGCTTCGCTGGTGCCATGGCCCCTCCTCCAGGCCTTGACCAGGGCCCTGCACTCAAACGCCGAGGCTCTGCATTTGACCCTCGTGTCGGAGGTGGAATGAACATGTACGAGCGCCGCGACTCGATCGGGGGCGCTCCCTGGCTCGCAGACCGTCGGGACTCGACCGCCTCGCTCTATTCCAATACGTCAATAGCCTCTAGCCTAGGATACACTACCGCCAACTCATCTACCTACTCCGGCGACACCACCCAGCTTCATAACGGCAATAAACCCGGCCAAGTCTACGCTTGGCCCGAGGCCAACGGAAATCACACCCAAGGCGACCTCCCCCAGCGCTCGTTCCCCTCCTTCTCAGAGACTCACTCCAACGGCAATGGCCAGCCCTTTGTGGGCAACGGTGACCAGTCTCGTCCCCCCATCCAACCTGTCGCTGTTCCATCCCTGCCGACGAGCACGGCCAACGGCGAGCGTCATTCGTCTGGCTCGAGTGGGAGCGACGGTTCCCCGCGTCGGAGATCACCAGGCAGCACGCCTGAGGCAGGATCGCAGCCTACTGTCCCGTCCTCTGAGGGTGGGACTGGCCCGCGGCGAGATTCCGTGTCAAGTAGTGCCAAAGACACACCGTATTCGCGTTCACCTGAATTACGAGTGTCTCACAAGCTTGCAGAGCGCAAGCGGCGAAAAGAGATGAAAGACCTATTCGACGAGCTGCGGGACCATCTTCCTGCAGACAGGGGCATGAAGGCCAGCAAGTGGGAGATATTGAGCAAAGGTGCGCCCCACTGCATTTGCGCTTTTCTGTTTAACCTCATGCGTTCCTGTAGCGGTCGATTACATTGGACAGCTCAAACAATCCTACGCCGAAGTTTCCCATGAGCTCGATCTCACCCGGCACGAGCTCGAGGCTCTTCGACCTGGGTCGCTGGCAGCCGGTGCCCACCATCACCACCACCCCGCACCCCATCACCCTCATCCTGGATATGGCCTCCCATACACGTACCCAGTCTCGGGCCATTACCCAGTCCAGCCTGGTTCCGCAATAGGCGCTCCACCGCCGGGATCAACGCAGCAACAACCACCCCCCGCATAGAGGCCACGCGTGGCTCGACTCGTCATGCCCCTCCGATCGATCTCGAGCTCGTACCGGTGCCGGCACCCTCGAATGCTGCTTTTTCTACCCTCGCGACTAAACCAATTTGGTGCTATGATCACTCGACCTCCCCGAGCTTATGATTGAATATGATATGATATGTCAAAAGTTTCTTGGAACACATGGGCCTTGGTGTCGATTGTCGAGACCTCGAGCCCCAACTATGCCTCCCTTGCGCCTCTATACCCACTTTCCTTGCCCTTGACCCCCCTCTATCTATTGGTCCGGCTGTGGCCCCATTCTGTTCGTTTCCTCGGTTCTGCGTTTCTTTATTTCTTGACCTAGCTGTATCCTTTTTCCTGTTTCTATTGGTATTTGTTGCAGACTCCGACCCTTATATATTTGACGTCCTTGTGTACGCAGACATTTTTATCGCCGTAATGGGTTTGCTCGTCTATCGATTTTTTGTTCATCACTCGCGCGAGAGGAACACGGTCATCTGCGGCCCGACCGACGGACGCTCCTCGGCTCGGGGCGGACACGTGGGGGCAGCTGTCCATGTCTCGTGAAGCACACGAGACACACATGGCTTTTTTACCCGGCTTTCTCGCCACGCGATTTTTCCGACAGGCAACTTTGTTCGAAAGGGGCTTCTCGATGAAACGGGCGCCATCCGAGCTGATTGATTGTGATGTGGGTCTGACGTGCGCAGGGCGTGGAGCACGCGCGTCGCCCTGAGACTTGACTCCCTTGCGAGGGAGGAAGGTGCCTAGCGGGCTCTTGGACCTAAACCAATACGATCGCTGAGCGAGTTGTTGATGAATTGGCGGACTTGGTTTGGTTGTTACTGACAAGGCAAGCGCCTTCAAACTACACGATCGAACGAAATCTACTATTCAGTTGACACCATATATGCACAAATCCTCCAATGTCTCGTTCATGTGAACAGACTATATCAGGTTTGGTCTGTTGTAGCGGCTGCTGCGGCCGCTTCTTCGTCTTTCGCGGCCTGTTCCTCTGCTTCTACGACCTCCACATCCAGTGGAAAGGTCAGGATCGCCGCCACGCCCGTGAGCTGGTTGAGTTCTATTTGCGTGGTTTGCATGTGGGAGGACACGTTTAGCGTCAGGGGTGTGAATCAGATGGCGGGGGAGCAGGAGCGGGTGAAGTAGGTAGGGACGTACGCTGTCCGGTCTCGTGCATGCTCGAGAAGATGAGCACTTCGCCGTGCTTCTCGCGAACCGATTCGACCAGCGCGACATATCGTTTTCGTTCATTTACGTTGCTCGCGCTGCGGTGGGCTTGTCAATATATAGCTATGACAACTGCAGGCTAAATGCGCACCGGAACAGCTCGTCCGATATGAGAAGCGTGCCGATTGCACCTCGGTCGCAGGCTAGGGCGACATGATCTGGCCCATACCACGCACGCATTTCATCAGCGCCCAGCATTTTGAAGAACCTATCGCAGCGTAATCAGTTTCAGCGACACTAGTGCGGGAAACCCGGGAAATCGTATTCGTTCGCTTAACTTGTCGAGCATGATCCCTTCTCGCGCGAACTTGGTTTCCTTCAATTGGACGTTGATCTGCATACGATATCGGTCACCTGTTTAGCTCATTTGTAGCCCATTAGTGCACGGGACCGCGTTTGCGCGCACCTCGGGGCTTTTCAGCACGTCCACAAGACTGTGTACATGTGGACTGCTGACATGCACTCGGACGAATTTTTGTCGAGCTTGGAGAATAGTCTTGTTCGAAGTACGGGTCGCTTCCTGAAAGATATAGTCGTATACGGAGTCTTTTGTAAACCCCGGGCTGGCGATCACTATCACCCGGAGGGTTTCGACTGGGATATGACGGACGAACGCAGCGTAGAGGGCCGAGTAGAATTTCGTGAGGCCCTGCACACGTACGGCATGAGGTGAGAGATAAGTGCATATAAACGAGATGACGTACCTTTTCGTGAAGAGTGGACGAGCCCATTCGTTTTCGGGGCACGGGCACCTCTATGCGTTGCCTTATTACAGTCATGTGCTCTGACAGCAGGCAGACCGCCGCCGTTCCTGCATGTACACATTCAGTCGACCCTTGTCGTTGTTGCTTTTGCTAAATGCCGATTTACCTTCCCCACACACGATCGCACCCACCTCGGCCCCGCGGCCGGGTACAATCGCCTCCTCTACTCGCTGTAGCGCAACGCTGTCCCAGAACTCCTTGATGATCTTGACGTTCCTGTGCGCTTCGAGATCGAGCGTGTGGAACGCACCCATCTTGACGTGCTTGTTTTCTGCTGCGACTTTGCCCGAGATCGACAGGCTCGCGGTCGGGATCGTGGGTCCGCTGGTGGATTGCGTGGCTTCGGCGCCTGCGGCCGAGGAGCTCGAGGAGGAGAATTCGAGTTTGGTGACATGGAGGGTTAGATGGAGGTGTACGCGCTCGGACGACGTCGAACCAGTTGCGGTGACGGATTGAACGCGGCTGTAGATATAAATTCGTTTAGTGCTAGGGTTGGCGGCAGCAAGAATGGAGGGACTCACCGGACGGCCGCTGCGCGAACTTCATCTCCCTAGAGTGGACTGTTGAGCGAGGTAACTCAGAGGCGGATAAGATGCTGCTAACTTCTTGAATAAGGTTATAGATGTGCCACATGTCTTCATCATCTTGCGGAACCAGAGTAACGTAGCCCTATACCATAATGAGATTTAGTCGTAGCGTAGACCGATTGAGCGCACCCCTCCGTGCTTTTCTATTCTTCTGCCTACTAATTGCATTGTGAATTGGTAGACAAGTTAGAGGTGGGTTACAGGAACATTTTGAAGGCGGATGCACCAGGATCTGTTTCCGGGTCCGGCTCGTGACATCACAATTGCCATTTTTGCCACTAATTAAATGTCTATTTGGGACATTATGCTCACCGTACCCAGTGTGTTTGCACGAATACAGTGTAGAAATTTATAGCTATGTTTGGATCCGAGAGGGGAGCATATCATCGAAAGATCAGCATAAATCGAGGGGATATTTTTTGACAATATCAATACTGAAAACACTCAGAGCTCCCACCTCAAAGTTAGTCAGATGATGATAGTGTTCTCGAATATAGGGGTAACTTAAAGGGCGGGACTGCGAAAACTTCCTATAACATACCAACACGCAGCGTCCACCTGATGCCGTGAGGACTGATAACACGCGCCTGCAGGCGAGAGTCGTGAGCTGCAGGACACCAAGAAGGCGGACCTGGCGAGCTGCATTCCCTCATCCCAGATCTAATCGACCACAACCCCCGGGAGCCCGAATTACGCGACTGTAACGACGATGGGCAACACGTTGGGAGCAGTACATATTCAGTCATCGGATGCACTTCACGTCAAGCGGCTCTCGACACTAGTCGATCGAGTTTCGCTCAAACGACGGTCTAGAGCTGCGACAGTCAGTGCACAATCTGCAACATCGTGCTCGTTCTTCGAAGAGGGAATGATCGTGGTTGTGAACCAAAAACACAGGGAATACCATGAAGGCACCGAGACGCCGTACGAGCCGCCACCGGATCCGAATGAGGTGACGGAAGAGGACCGGAAGAAGGCAGAGAAGCTCCGGAGGGCCCTGGCGCTAAACCCTGCTCCGCAACCGCCGGAACAAGCGCCAGAAGAAGCAGTCAACTTCCAACCCAACTCGCCAGCCTCGCTCGCGTTTTCCCCCCTCCACACCAGCACTCCCCCTCAGTCACCTTCTTTTCGAACACCCTCTCCTCCACCTTTCTTACTACTCCAAGAGGACGAACAGGAAGAAAAAATGGCCGCCCCTGCTGTTGAGGAAATCCGTGCCTCGTCGTATGTTGGATTCGACTCTATTACGCGACAAATCGAGCACAAGCTCTTGAAGCGCGGGTTCCAGTTCAACGTGATAGTTGTTGGTGCGTAAAATGTACAGCTGTAGTTTTTTGGACTCGAGTTGAGCAGAGCAACATGATTCTAGGCCAAACCGGACTCGGGAAGAGCACGCTGATCAACACAATTTTTGCGTCCCACCTCATCGACTCCAAGGGTCGCTTCGAGCACGACGAGCCCGTGCGCCAAACGACCGAGATCCAGGCCGCTTCACATGGTTCGTAATCCACATTCTGCCTGTTGCCGCCTATGCCAACGTGTCGCTACTAGTTATCACCGAGAATGGAGTTAGGCTAAAGCTCAACATTGTTGATACTCCTGGGTACGGAGACCAAATCAACAATGAAGGATGGTGAGTGTATACACGACGCGTGTCTGTTCAATTCACTCACTTTAGGTCATAGCTGGGACCCCATAATCAAGTACATCAAGGATCAACACAGCGCGTACCTCCGCAAGGAGCTTACCGCCATGCGTGACCGTTACATCCAAGACACGCGTATTCACTGCTGCCTCTTCTTTATCAACCCTACCGGTCACTCGCTTCGCCCAATTGACATCATTGTCATGAAGAAACTGAGCGAAGTCGTCAATGTCGTTCCCGTTATTGCTAAGGCGGACTCGTTGACGTTGGACGAACGCGACGCCTTCAAGGAGCGAGTAAGCAATGTATTGATTTCGCTGGGTGTATCTAATACTGATATGATGGCCCAGATCCGTGGAGAACTCCAGTACCACAATATCCGCCTCTATCCAATTGACCACGAGGACAACGACGAGGAAGAAACCTCGCTCAATGAACGCATTCGCGTTAGTACACTTATCCTATTATGTAGATCATTACTCACACCCCCACAGAGTATTATTCCGTTTGCTGTTGTTGGCTCCGAGCGCAACGTTATTATTGAGGGCAAGGCTGTTCGTGGCCGTAAGAACCGATGGGGTGTAATCAACGTTGAAGACGAGCGACACTGCGAGTTTGTCTATCTCCGCAACTTTTTGCTCAGGTAAGAAGACATCCCTACGACCTCTTGGCTTCGGTGGTATTAACCACAACACCATTTTAGGACCCACCTCCAAGACTTGATCGAGACCACCGCCCAAATCCATTACGAGGCCTTCCGCTCCAAGCAGTTGTTGGCACTCAAGGATGCCTCCAGCCGCCCTGCTGGTACACCCGCTGCCTAAGCTATTTCCTGGTCATATTAGCATACCCACCTCTCCTATTCAGTCCGTCTTCTTTTGGTTTCCCTCAGGAGTAATCGGAACTATCCCTTCTGTTGTCTTTCGTTAGTGCTATTCTATGATATTTCTGTCTTGCTATATATCTACCTTGAGCACCCTCAATTGAGTATTAGAGTGTTTCGCGATAGGCAAAACTGGGCCTCGACTTGTACCTCAACTGGGCCCTAACTCGGGTTTGAGTCCCAATGGTCGAGCCATCTCTGACCCTTCCTGCCCCTTTGGCAGAGCCTGAAAACCCCCTCTATCCCACAAGATAGTGTTCTATACAGGTCAACGTGAATAGTGCGCATATAACATAGATACCCGGCCCTCGGCGGTTAACTGTACGCCAACTCTCGGTCCAGATCGGGGCCAGTTGAGATACCCAGGAAGTACGAGTTAAGCCCCAGTTCTGCCCATCGTGAAACTCGCTATTCTTACGAAACACAATTTACACGAAGACGATGGCATTATTGGCATCAAGTCAAACAAGCCAGAGGAGTAGGTAACTAGAACACTAAAGAACGACCAAGTTCAAGAAGAGAGGAAATAATAAACGACTGGAGCTACAGGTTCCCAAAGCGAAAAGCGAAGCAAACATACAATTCACGAAAAGCACGAAAAACGCAACGAGAGGATGGAGTAGGATAGTAGAGAAAAACACATACAAAACCGACCTGCAAGCTCCTGGGAACTCCTCAATGCATGGGAGCTTGGAAGACAAACGGCATGTCTGAATGGTCCATCCAGGAGGAAGTTGGCGCAAAGTCAGAGGGCAGCGAACGTAAGTTAAAGTGAGGTAAAACAGATTCGCCCAAAGGTTTGGAGAGTGTGTTCCGCCCAAGAGTAAGATGTTGCAGGTCATACTCCTCTTCCATGGCCGGCTCGGGGTAACGGAACTGCACGGGGAGCTCCATACTGCAAGCCGTGTCACCACTAAACAGATCGCTGCCACCATCGTCGAGGGCAACTTCCTCATACAGCGAGTCAAGGTCAAAGCCAAACTCGGCCTTAGAACCTCCGACGGGCGTCGCAGGAGATGACGAGGCGCCGTCAGAAACGTCAGATGGGAATGGCGCGTAAGATGATGGTGCGCCACAGATCGCCGCTTGTTCGTGATGATCCAAAATGGCCGGGGCGCTGGCACGACGGGTACAGAGGTACTGGAACGATGGAGGGCTTTCGAACCATTGACTGGATAGGTCCTCTGTCACCGGGACAAGATTCTCGGGCGGGATCCCATGCAACCAGGACTCGACTTCCTCCTCAAGACGAGCGACCGGAACCCGGGTCGTCTGCGGCAGGGTTGGGCTAGCAAAGAACCGGCTCATCGCAGCGACAGTAAACTCGACCTCATCCTCAGAAACGACAAGGTCAAACTCAAGATGGTCGAGACATTGCCGCTCCATAGCCATGATGTTTGTGAGCGAGAACACGTTATCGATTAGCACCTTTTGTGAGCGCGGTTTGCCGAGTTTGCATCGTTTAATCGACCACGCGACGGCGTCGCACCACGCCGCGTTGGTGAGCGACGAGTCGTTTTGATGTTTGGAGGCGACAATGAGGACAGAAAGAAGAATGCAATGAGGGGATGTGGGGTTGTGATCTAGACAAATCGTGGCGGACGCGTTAGATCCCCTGAACTTTCTCGTGGCAAGGCTGTGGGCACGTACTGTAGATGGGCCTCTGCGAAAGACTCAACTCCAACCTATCGAGGTACAAAAGAGCACAAATAATAGTAGGGAGCGTGATGAATGTCGAGCGGATGAGGATCGACGCAAAAGTTTCCAGTGGCGGCACAGAAATGGGGTCTTGCTCAAAGTTTGCGACGGGTGTGTGGGACAGGATCTGGTGGATCCGGCAGACCACGTAGTCTACACGACTTTTGTCAGAGATAGCGCTCGACGCGTCAGGAGTGGGAACTTACGTATAACTTCCCGCGTCACTGGCCTCTCCAAGTGGTGAAGCAGATATTCTGCATGAAAGCTTGGGTGGACCAACGAAGACGGACACAAGCGCCTGGCCTCGAAGGCCGCAGGCGACGACGGCAGCGACACGGGCGAGAACAAGCCAGCGTGGTTGTATCGCGAGGGCATGGTGGCCGGACAACTGGAGAGGGAGAGAGGGTGGAGGAGAACTAACCGACAAGCTGCCAACAAGCGGTATATAAAGCCTTAAGGATCGACGGGCGCGGGTGACACCGAAGCCCGCAGCTGTGGATCGCACGGGATTAGACGTGCCCCTCTGGCCCCTAACTAATGCAAGACACGATCTCAACACAAAGACCCGGCTGGATCGCATACATCAGTGGTCACCATGCTCCGGAACGCGATGGAAGTCCTGTGAAATGAAAGTGGCAAGGGGTTTGAACACAAAACGAGACACTTCTTGGGACAGCAGCGTGAGTCCAACCGAGCAGACGTCCGAGTTTGTTAATCAGTTCCCGGCGGCGGGATCGACTGGGCGCATCGGGAATAGGAGAAAAGACCAGGGGGCATGTTCCACCCCCGCTTCTCAGTACAATCGGACCCGCGTGCTGAGACAGTGAACCAATCCCAGTAACGTTGATTGCGGTTACCCTTGAAAGGTACATTACTTGTAGAGGCACTAGTCAAGCGCTAGTTATGAGTCAGGGTAGGCTATGATCGTAGTCAAGGGCAAACAACAAGCGCTGAATGCGCCCATCTGATCGACGCCCTCCAAACAGCAAGGATCATGCGCATGCATCCACACCGCCAATTGTGCCAATCTCCTGCAAAACTTGTCGAATATTCACGCCGTTGCAGTCGAGTTTTCCAGTCCGATATATCCGTGGGTGGCTTCCATATGACATTAGCCACACAAATGTCATCTATCAAACCCGAACCACTGCTTCTGTCTTAGATGAATGCCGTGATCATAAGCAGTAATTGAATCCCGAGCCAACCCACTCTTATGCCAAGGCTAGGATCATACTATACTCGAAGTAGCAACATTCAACTCGGAGAATCAGACAAAAAACTACGAACACAAAATGCAACAGGAGCTGAATTACAGATATCGAAAGCGATAAATTTGGTGTGAAGGGGTGGCGAGCGTGCGCTTGGATCAGGGGAAACAGCGGTCGGACGTTTCAGACTGCAGTCAAGATTACTCAGTCTCCGCTGACTCTTCGGCGAGCGATATTTTGGGCTTATTTTTCGACCCCTTGGGCCTCCCACGAGGGCGTTTGGCCGGCGATTGACCGTCCGGTACGGTCGAGGCCAGGGGAGCTGCGGTGTTGCCACCGACGGGTACCTTACGTGGTCGCCCGGGACCGCGTTTAACGGGCACGGTCCCGTTAGATTGTGCCACCGAGTATAGGGATGGACGCGAACCTGAGGCTCCTGCTCCTTCCTGTTCGGCGCCAGAATCGTCGGACTGCGCAAGTCGACGCTTGTTTGCCGAGCTTCCAGTAGGTGATCCAACGTCAGTTCCGAACAAGGAAATGTGCGAGACAAAGCCCCTAGAGACCAGAAGACAAGCACATAGCGTCCAGGAGGGTTGGGGAGATTGGGGCGAGGGTGTTGGGAGCGCGCAAAACCTGGAAACGGACATAAAGCTTACCTGGCACTCTTCTCTTCCAATGTGTCTTGTAGGCTGGGTAGTGCCGGCATTCCTAGTTCGGAACGTATGGTATCAACTTCCGTTTTTGCAGCTCCATACTCGCCCTCCGTTATCGTCTTAATTTGACTCTTGAATTCATTTATCTCTTTCAAGATAGCCGACTCGGATAAATCGACCTTGGGACAAATTAAGTGGCTAACTCTTTTGTAGATTATATCCAACACACCTTCTCCCGGTCTTCATTGACTTGTCGAAGACAATCCAACAAGCGCGCTCGCTCTGATTCAAGCCAGTTTTTTTCAGCTCTAACTGATTCTAGCCTGGTATTGCGCTGTTCGAGCGAAGAGTGAGCCGATAGAATATGGGCGGTATGCAACTGCAATGTCAACGAGTGTTTCCTAGCGAAAAGTTCTCAGTTTAATTATATTGCACGTAGAGAAACTGAACTCACTTTAGTTCCGCGTTTCTCGCTAGTCTAAGGAGGTCCTTCGCCCAGTCGGTGCCCGGCTGCGCGATGACAGGTGACTGGTAGGTTTCTTGAGTGACGCTCTGAGCGGGTACTATGCTTGTGCGATTCGGCGTGGACTGAGCTGGGTGCTGTTGCTGTATATCCACAGGCGGAGCGGCAGCATATGCCGCCTGAGGATCGATGTATGTCTGGGCACCAGTGTACCCATTCGCGTGATCTTGGTAATACGGGGGCTGTGGGGAAGTTGGAGAGTTCGGCTGGGGGTGTGGCTGGTGTTGGTGTGGGACAGTAAAGTGGGTCTGCTGGAGAGAGAACTGATCTACGTGATGTGCAGACATACTGGAAAAAATACAGTGCAGAACAAGTTGATGGACCGCTTCCAACGACACAGCGGTCTACGGGGTCCCGTATTGTAAGGGTTCAGTCACGCTACGTCATAGGCAAATATTGTGCTGTACACCCAAGAATCGACGCGTGTAATACAAATACAAGATGAGTGTGAATTTTAGAGAGATCATTATAAAATCCGTATAAATATCATGGCACGTAAACCTTTTCCCCTCTGTACTCTATCCCGTTAGGGTCTAGGATACTCCGCAGGCGGGCAGCTATACTGCGAACCCCAGACCTCGCATCCTCTAGGCCGTTGAACGAACAAGTCATGGTCCAGCATTCGGAGCATGACTGCGATGCAGAGCTCACAGTGGCAACCTCCAGTTGATCGCGCGCGTGCAGGGCTAGCATGATGTCAACCAGTTTGTGGAAGCCAGATGACCATGTTTGGATGCCAACGACCGACGATGGGAGCGTTGTAGTGTCAAGAATGAGATACGACGGTGCTAGGCCCATAGTGCTACCTATGACCGAGCATCAGTAACAGAACGCGCCCGATGGATGCTATGGCTCACGCAGTGAGACCTGATCAATCACGCCCTTCTCTTTCGTCATATGGGAGACGACCCGGACGACATACTCCTCGTAGCTGACGGATTTGAGTGTAGTGGATTTCTTCCCAGCCATGGTTGTAGAACTACTGGACGCAGTCTCAGCGGGATGAACAGAAGACGGCATCACGGCTTGGGGGCGCTTAGAGAAGAGACGAACAACCAAGGGGTGATAAGACCACTTATAAGGTGTCCTGACATGTCCGAGGTTAGAGCTCTGGGGGTTTATATAGTCGGTCCGCCCTTTAGCCCCTGTGCAGCACGCTACTTGTGCCACTTACCTGTGCTATGCTTGCATTGGCTCGTCGTGGCGTTCCGAGAGCTCAGTTCCCAGAAGTCAGGCACGTGCTCCCTATATAGTCACTTGGCCACGTTCCCACAACTCTCGCTTTCGACTCCAACGTTCGAGGCGTGTACTTTAAGCCGCATTCATCTTGCATATTGTACCGGCGCCCGAAACCTGGTCTAGATGAGCTCTCCACCTTCCCTTCTCTCGTTCCTTACGCCGTCGCAAGCGCTCTTCCCGTCTGAAGAGTATGATGGCTACCAGTTTCGCTGGAAGAATTTTGTTTTTCGGCCTGCGGAGTTCAAGTATGAAGGTCTTGCTTTAATTGCTGTAATAGCCTATTTCGCGCTCTACTTGTTTGGGAAACGCCTAAATGAAAAGAGAGCAGGTCGATGGTATGCATGTCTTCACAAATATGAACGAGCGCTGACACGCGCTGGCACTCTAGGTTTGGCGCTCATTACCCTATTTATGAGATCCAGTTTAGCAAACCTGTAACCGGCTCTGCCTTACTGTCCGATGGTGCTTCGGATTTTTTCGTGTATTCGACTGGCAGACGTGGTGTTCATTACATGCACACTCTCTTCACTATGCTCCCGCGACACGACATCTTCCAAATTATTTTCCAAAAGCTGTATGGTCTGACTGACCTGAATTATGCGCCGAAAGACGAAGTTCTACTCGATATCAAGTTGAGGGACAAGGACGGGCTTAACGGCGAAGGAAAAGGCTTTGTTTGGGGTGTTGTATCAAAGAATGAAATGCAGGCGCTACGAAAGCAACGCTGGGATGTCGTGAGTATCATTTCTCCTTGAGAAGATTTTTATTATTAACACGTCATCAGTCGTTCACCAAAACCACCGACAGCACTATCGTTGCACCATCCTTGTCTGTTATGGCCGAGGTTGCCGACATTACCGATGTCCTGCTCAAGTCTTCAAATGGCCAAGCACTCGCAGCGTTATTAAATAACCCCTCTGTTGTCAAACACTTGAAGTACCTGCTGGTAGGTGATCACTTCTATTTCCCTCACACAATCAATCGCTGAAATGTACATGATCATAGATTACCGACCAACCGGCAGAGCGTCCTGAGAACGGGCCTGTCCCAGCGAGCCAGCGCGAACGTCATATACTACTGTCGCTATTTGTACCTGAGCCCAGCGAGGCAGCTAACACTGTGTCGCTGGTCAAGGAAGTTGTCAATCTTGCCGACGTCGTGGACCAGAAGCATGGGTTCAAGATCGAGGTATGTGAGCATTTAGCATGTTGTTTGACGCCGAGCATCTGACACTGCCGCTTAGACTTACAAAAAGCTTAAAAAGTCGCGTGTTGATTTGGACATTGAGCTGCAAAAGGAGGCGGATAAGGAAAAGAGGGACGAGGTAAGTTTAGTATTTCATCCAATGCCTTCAAACGTCTCATGCCTTCTAAGGCCGAGGAAAAGAAGGCTGCTGAAAAGCGCAAAGCCGCTGAGGAGCGCCTCGCACGCTTGAGTGCCGCCGAGCAGAAAAAGGTACAGTGACCTCAGTTCTCTAGTTACGTTTGTACTTATAGTCATCGGTAGCACGAAGAGCGGGAGCGCAAAAAGGCTATCAAAAAGAGCCAATCGAAGGTCGTGCGCAAGTAGTCTTGTATCGCATTTTACCCCATCTACGTGTGCGATCATATCCCTAGTGTATCATCGAAACTAACGTCTACGTAATACATAAATCTATGCGATGCGTGGTATCCAAAAGACAGAAGAAAGCGTATAACCAAAAACGAAACCAGTCCTATAAGTGTATAAACAGGAACTTCTCGATATTATTCTCCTGGCCGTTCAGCTCGAACTCTAGCAGCCCCCAACCATGCCCCGAGCTGCTTCTTCATCCCTATCACACTTTGCATCCCAAGCACCATGCCTTGTTTTGCGTTCGCACCCGCTTCGCCTTCCTCATCTGAGTCACTGTCGTCCTCAAGCCCGTGAACGCCGCCCACGCGGCGAGCCTCCCCACGCAGCGCCCGTACTCGATTCCGTCCACCAGCGACCGCACGTGTCATGTCCTTTACACCCTCCTCGAGTCGATCGAGCTGATATTCTAGCATCTCCGAAGCCTTGCATAGCTCTTCAGCTTCTCCTGAACAAGAGCGAGCGATACTGTGGAGTTCATGTGCGTGCGGAACAAGTGTCTCCAGAGCTTGCTTGTGACCGGTCAGTTCTCGTTCGAGGTGCGTGTTGGTGCGCTGGACAGCAGCGAGGGTGATCTGTATAAGGTAGCAGAATGAGACTACTCTCAGGTATTTAAACCGTAGCTTACCTGAGCAATCGTAACCGCATGTCTCAGCTTCACCTCCCTGTCGCGTAGCGCAACATACTGGCCACATAATTCAACGTCTGTATGCATACGTTTGATCTCAGCACGCATCTGCTCGCGCGGCTTGTGGCCCCATCTGTCCGGTGCCTGTGAATCACTTAGACTCCACCTCCTAAAACAAAGTCGTTATCAATAAGAAAGCATAACAAGCCGTCAGGTTAAATCAACTAACCGACGAGCATTTCGATGTGCTACGGTCCACTCAAATATATCTTGATCAGAAGTTCTTGAGCCAGAAATAGGGCTCGTCTCGTCCTCATCTCGTTCCGCAAATGCCTCCCGTGCGTCTGTACGTGTTCTGCAGGATGCGTCATTGGTGGGGATCTAGCTAGCGGCACGTCGAACGTACCGTCTTAATACTGGTCTCATTTCTAGAGGGCTTGCAGTCTCACCAGACATCGCAGCCTTAAATGACTTTATGCTCCCTGGCTTGGCAGATGGGAACATGAAGTATTTGCTGCGCCCAAGCTCAGACATGGAGCTCGAGGCAGAAGGCAGACCTAATAAGGAGGATTTCGTAGAACGAGAAGCAGCTGTGAAAGGAAAGCAAGTTAACATATCAAACTCGAGTCGCATCGTTTGGGCGTACGTGTAGCATCCGCTTCTGGTTCTGGATCACTCCTATCAGGCAGTTAGGTAGAGGGAATGCACACAGCGAAGGGACCTACTGTGTGAACTTAAACGTAGGTAGAGCGTCCGTTCCCATTCGGGATCTAGCCAATCCTCCGAGCTCCTTCACTCCATCCTTGACGCCATCTACCACTCCCGATGCAAGCGCATGCATATTCCCGGCTCCTTTCCGTAACATCCGTCCAATATGCTCTGAAACTTCATCGCCCTCCGCCGAAGTATCTTTCTCGTTGTCCTGCTCCTTCCTGCGCTCCTTCCGGGCTTTGCCCGCCCAAACAAATCTTAACGAGTCGATGCCATCCTTTCCGGCGCTGACAATCCCTCGTACAAACGCGTCGATACTCATCGTCTCGATTTCAAAGTCCTCTGGCCTGTGCATGATCGCCTTGTGAACTTTGTAGGAGTCGGATTTAATGGCTTTGGTATGGGCGGAGTTAACTTCTCGAAGAAGTGGGAGCGAAAGATACGTGATTGGTTCTTGTTGAGACTGTGATTTCTAAGACCAAGTGAGCATATAGCCCCGAGGTGTTTTATAACGCTAGTGGTAGATACCTGAAAGGCCACCAATGCAGCGATCGCTGATTCTGGGTCGTAAAATGGGTCTTTGGGTATCTGGCGCCCATATGAATAGCGGAGTGAAAACAGTTTGGCGGATACGTACAGCAGACGCCCCCAGCGCGTACATTCGCCATCTAAAGGTTGCCACGAGGCTCAGCATGGCAGCGATTGCATTCGGTTCCAATACGGCTTCCATCGGCTTTTCCCAGATCCCTGGATGAGTACGGCAGCTGTTTTTATTGAGAAAATACATACTTCGAGTCTGAAATAAGGCTCTCCAATTGCGTTTACCCATCGTTGCATTCCCTTGACTGTGAGATCACATAGTAGCCCATCTCGATCTGCCTCCACGGGAAAAATCCCAAAGATAACAAGTGACGCTTGGACTAATCGTACGAATTCGAGGACCACATTGTTGAATCCGACCAGAGCCGGAACGCTCACTGGAATGGCGTACAACCCGAGAAATTTCTCCTGCGTTGAAACGGGGGCTGGGTCGAGTGATGGCGCGCTACGGCCAGCGCAGCCCATTCGGGCTAGATTGATGTTGGTGAAGAGCTGGCAGCGGTGCGCATCCCAATCTCCGTCAGGAATAACTACCAAGTTGAGGTCTCCTCGGAAAGAGCTGAGAGAAGTGATCATTATGATACCGTCTGCAGTCTAGGTTGTAGTAATCAGTAACAGCTGAAAGACAATCGTTATAGAGCCTACTTCGTATGGTCGGGCGCCAGTTCGCTTGAGTTTGTATATCACCTCTTGCAGTTCTTCTTCAGCTACGGCGGGTGAATGATCCAATGGAGGAGCCAGAACAACGACATTGACCTAAGAAAATTCAATATAACGACATCGTTGGGGCATTTTGAGTTACGTACTACATCATTTTCATCGCCTGTGAGAGCCGTGATAGTCGTGAGAGGGTAATTCACCGGATCTCGTTCAACAAGCCTATGAGTAACAACGGTGAAGCTCGGATACACTTGAAATGAAGAGTATGTGCTCACCACTTTTCGACTGCGTGGCATTGAAACCCAGTCAACTTCTTGTTATCTTGTAGAACCCGAAATTTGGCAAAGAGCGAAGCATGTTGGTGCTCAGGAAGAATGGTAGCAGACAAGAGTTCATGAGAGCGAGATTTATGGTGTCTGATTAGCTTATGGTGCTTGGTCTTTGACCCAGAGTGAGAAACAGCAAGGCGAGCCAAGGGTTTGTCGAACTGAGGTATCAAGAGATGGCGTGGCGTTTCTGGCTTCAACGATATAGGATTGTGTGGACGAGTTAGAGCTGGAGAGTCTGAGAATATGGGAGAGTGGGGTAGTACTGGCGAGGCTGATGGCGACGGGTCATTGCGACCAGGTATCGTAAGGAAAGGTAGTGACTTTACACTAGAATGCTTGGACGACATCCCGACAGCTCAGAAGACAAACAGAACGAGCTATACCGCGAGTTGTCGAAGTCAAAGTACGCAAGCAGGTTATAACACTCATGAAGGATCAAAGGAGCAACATTGCCAACATAGTTTTCACAAGGTGAAGGTCGAGGAGGAACAGAAGTCAGGGAAATCTTGGAAATGCCCCTAAATTAGGTAAATTATGAGGAGCCCCGCCTTATGTGAGCGGTAAGCGCTGGTAGCGAGCGTAAAACCGTATCACGTGTGTATCCTCTTGACACACATCCACCTTTTCTCTGTCTCCACCATGTCTACTTCTCAACAACAGAGCCCAACTGGGAGCGCCGCAAAGCCGGCCGACTATGTTTACTTTGAGCGCTCAACTGCCGGCTTTTCTAAAGATGCACTTCCCAAGGCAACGATGGCGAAGCTGAAGCTGGAGCACTTTTACAAGGTTGCTGTCGAGTCTGCCATCGAGAGGAACACCCGGTACGTTATAGACCGCATTTGTCTCGGGCCATGATCTGATTGTTGAACAGACGCGTTGAGCTCGAGCAACGCCTCCAGGCCGACACTATGATCCCCGAGGATCGCAAAATGCGCCAGCTACAAAACCTGGGCCGCAAGGAGTCTACCTTTTTGCGTCTTCGCAGGACAAAACTCGGACTTGACGACTTTAGAACCGTCAAGGTTATTGGGAAAGGTGCTTTCGGAGAGGTTCGTTGCTGCCCTGCTTAGCTTTCCCTGATGCTCAAGCTTCTTTGTTATCCTCGTTACTAGGTTCGCCTAGTGCAAAAAACTGATACCGGCAAGATCTATGCTATGAAGACCCTTCAAAAGAATGAAATGTTAAAACGAGACCAAGTACGTTATATTCCTCATCGTATTGTACGTGCCCTTACTGATCCCGCTTTAGCTCGCGCATGTTCGCGCTGAACGCGACGTTTTGGCAGAATCAGACTCGCCATGGGTCGTCCAACTGTACTACTCCTTCCAAGATCCAGCCTACCTATATCTTATTATGGAATTCCTTCCCGGTGGAGACCTCATGACTATGCTTATCAAGTACGATACTTTCTCAGAGGATGTTACCCGTTTCTACATGGCAGAATGCGTGCTGGCCATTGAAGCTGTTCACAAGATGGGCTTTATTCATCGGTAAAACGCGTCTATTGTCTCCCAATTGAAACGTACACTAATTTGACCACTTGCTAGTGACATCAAACCCGACAACATCCTGATCGATAAAGACGGGCACATTAAGCTGTCTGACTTTGGTCTCTCTACTGGATTCCACAAGCAGCATGACTCGGCCTACTACCAACGTCTCCTTGACCAGGCCAACGGCGTTGTTTCTCCAACCGGAGCCAGCAATGCCGGGCGAAATAGCGTGATGGTCAACCCCATTCACCTCACGATGACTAGCCGTGACACCATTTTGACTTGGAAGGCCAACCGGAGAAAACTTGTGCGTGCAAGCATCTAAACTATTCGCTTGTGCTAACTGCACGCATGTATGCAGGCTTATTCCACAGTCGGAACTCCAGACTATATTGCACCAGAGATCTTCTTGCTACAGGGTTACGGAAACGAGTGTGATTGGTGGTCGTTAGGCGCCATTATGTTCGAATGTCTTGTTGGCTACCCTCCATTCTGCTCCGAAACAACACACGAGACCTACAAAAAGATTATTGACTGGAAAAATCACCTCGTCTTCCCTGACGATGTCCATCTCAGTAGGGAAGCCGAAGATTTGGTTCGGAGGTATGTCCTGCATGCAACAGACTTCTCCTATGCCTCGTCTGATACATAATTCGCACTTAGACTCATATGCGGCCAGGATCAACGGTTAGCTGTAGATCAAATCAAACAGCATCACTTCTTCTACGGTGTTGATTGGCCAACAATTCGTAACATCGATGCACCATTCGTTCCTCATCTGCGGTCCATCACCGATACTTCGTACTTCCCGACCGAGGAATACGAAAACGTTCCAGAGCAACCTGTTGGTGGGGACACGTCTGGTGCCAACAAGGATCTTGCTTTCCTAGGGTATGTTGCTAATAGCTGTCACAATTATGTTCTTATACTTACTCGCCACGCAGGTACACCTTCAAGCGGTTTTCTGTTAATTCCTCTGCCTTTTGAGTTTTCACGCTGGCTATTTTCCTTGCGCTATCTCACATCAATACATATTCTTGGTTTCTGTTTCTCCCACTGCTTTCTCCGCTTGTTACTACACCAACTGTGAACCTTGCATAATTCAGCTCTTTACGCTGTGAAACATTAAAACCGGTGTGTAGACATTCTAGACTAGCATACAAATGGAAGGACGGTTTTATACAAATCCAATTAGTAAGACAAAATAACGACATATTCAAGACAGTAGATAAATATCAGTAACAGTCATAATCTCCCGTTAATCAATTTAAACAGTTCGAGGTTGAAGCATGGGTCGGACCTGTGACGGAGCCTAATCAGCTATGTTGCCATGCGAGTCTCCGCGAAGCTCACCAATTCTACGAAAAGTGGCAGCAATTCGGGTATCAGCTTAAGCTCTGGCTCTTTCAAAGCATTCGGTGAAGCCTTTCGACGGCGAGGAGCGGGAGTAGGAGACGAACGCAATGGTTTGCGGCCGCCAGTCTTGTCCTTTTTAGCTGGCGAAGGCGCTTCATGGCTAAACGAGCGAGCATGTCGGGATCCCGAATGTCCACTAGGTTTTGCCGGTGACGACGCCTCGAGGGACGACCTTCCTTTGGTGCTCGTAGCTAGCTGTTGCGCAGGTAGGGGTGCGGAATGCGGCGGCGCTAGGTGTGCATCGCTCTCGACAGTCCCAGTCTCGGTGCTCCCCTCCGAGGAATCCTCCTCACTGCTGTCCGTATCTTCAACCTCGTCGCTGTATTCTTCACTCCCGCTTTCAGACTCGACAGCCAAATCGCTCGCCTCGCCTCGGACGACATCGCTAAACTGCATGTCGCGCACAATGTCCGCCATGAACTCCTGTGCTGCGGCTTCCTCTTGGTCCTCCACAGAGGCGTTTGCATTCGCGCTGCGCCCAAACCGTTTCCGAATTTTGTCCTCGTGCGCAAGTTTGAGTTTGTAATGGTAAAGTGCGACGGCATCAATCTCTCGAATGATCTGCGCGCGCTCTTCACCTTCTCCGTGTGGCAGGATGAACTCGAGGCTGAGAGGTTGCCCAAGTCCATTGCGCATCAACCCGAGGAATAGTTCGATCCACTTCATGAGACTGTCGAAGAGGCCCTCGCCTTTGGAGTGAACTTTGTGCACAAATCCATAGAATGCTTGTTCATGCCGAGCAACGAGGTCAATGAACGTTTGGACAGTCCGATGGGGGTTCACTTGTGACACTGTGATGTACGGTAAACAACGACATCGAATTTTGCTTACGCGTGTACTTACGTTCATCAACTTGCTCCACCGTTCGAATGAGATCATTGATAAAATTTTGCAGATCACCAAGCGAGTCGGCGATACTCGCCGCCTTGTATACTTGCGCAAGAGGGGTATAAAAAATTGTGATGATATCCTTCAAAAGCTCAGAGGTGGTGCCCTTCAGAGTCGTGTGAGCGTGGAGAAACGAGCTTGTATAATCGCAAAGGCTCACCTCGAAAATCAATGCAATTAGCTGTTCACGGTCTCTCAGACGAGCATATAACTTGAGCAGCACCCCAAGGTCCTCAAATAACCAAGCATCCTCGTTCTGTGGGCCCTCGTCCTCATCCGAATCGCTTAGATCGGCCTTGTATCGAGTATAGTCTGCATGTGCGCGATTGGCTCTCATAACACGATGAAGCTGAGGGCGACTGAGAGTAGGGGGCTGTTCAGAGCGAAGAATAATAGAAATAATGTTCAGATTTTCCGCCTGAGCGTCTGCCTTGAAGAGCTTCTGTACGTCCGAAGGTGCATTGATGAACTGTCGCATCTTCTCGCATAAGACTGGGTCATCGATCTTCTCCTCGACGGCCCCAATATCCTCTTGTAGCGCTTTGACTTCCTCCGAAAGCGAATTGGTGAACATCCTGCACAAAGTGTAAGCTAGGATATATGCTATATCTAGTAGGTCCCACCTTTGCAGCAAGCTCCGTCCACCAAACGGAGTCGCCAAAAACAGATCTAGCATTCCTATACCAAGTATTCAGTCATAGTTTCTGTTCATACCACCGAGAGATACGTACCTCTGATCATAGCCATGGGGTTACTAACTTTCAATATTCCTTTCATCACAAAGTATGGCATCAACCCGTGAAGTCGTTTCAAGTTAGCCAATGTCTCCGACGCCGAATCGGAAGCAACCAATTGCTGGAATATTGTGGACGCTAGCCTATCGTATGGTTGAGTATGGCATAGGTAAAGCATTGGGCTATTAAAACTTACGATATCCGTGCCCATTCAAGTACAGCCTGGTAATCAGCTGGTAGATTCCGAACATCCGGGGTGGTCTTGATGGTGGCAAAGATGCGGCTCAGACCATCTAAACATCCATGTGAGTTCGAATTTCGTGCATGTAACCTCGCTGATACTCACCAGCCCCCATCATATCGCCTCGTACACCTCTCACGGCCCCTCTTAAAGCTTCTACACGTGCTGTAATCTCCTCCGCAAACTTTTTCTTGCTCTCCTCCCGTACTCGATCCGCCTCCTCGCGGCGCTCAGCGTCCCGGCGTTCCTCCTCCGTCATCCTAATAGGACCACTAAGTAAGAAGCTCCGTAACACGGGCGAACTCGCAATTGCTGATGAATGTGAGAGAAGTCCGTGCAGATAACCACGCAGAGTGAGACGGTTCTTCTCCCGAGACAATGACTGGGACTGGGTCGATGCGGCCGTCGGCGATCCGACAGTGTCTGATGACTCATTAGTTGGTACAGGGGATGACGGGCCAGCAGGAGAGGTTGGAGTCGCTGAACCATAGAGGTAAGAACGGATGGAGAATGCAGAGTTTGTCGGGCTGGTCACGACTACTTGGCTGCGGTCTTTTGCAGGAGGCGGTCGGATCTCCTCCATCGGGTGATGTTTTCGAAGCTGGGATCACCATTAATAACTTGAATACCAAAATCGCAACCAAAACACACCTCATCGGAAAGCGACTTAAAGTCGCCATATCGCCTAGACACGAACACGTCTGGCTGACCTGTACGCCGAGTCCTGATGACAAATTCCTAGCCAGGAAGTCAGCGACCGAGGTATATTAACGGCGCATGTATGCTCACCTCATGGACCTTGGATCTAACCCTTCCCTTGTCCGTAACAGCGCGAACTGCGATGACGTTTACATCAAAGATCTCCGCACGCGCGACGCCTCTCGCCGAGGCCGCAGCTTTTCTCCGCCTCTTCTCCGCCGCGCGCTCAATTCGCGCTAAATCGGCTTGGCTAAGACGGACCACCTCTTCATTTTCGGTCAGTTTCATCGCAGCACCTAGGAGTAAAGCGAGATGCTTTTCGGCCTTGTTCAGAATTTGTTGCCCATCACTGGTTTGCGCCTCCTCAGCTTCCAATAGATTAGTCGCTGATGAAAGGTTTCGTGCCACGACGGAGGCGATGAAAGGCTGAAATTTGTTCGGGAAGAAATCCTTGGGTGCCGCGGCGAGGAACGGGAAAGTAAGAGCAAACTGGCGGAACATGAACCGCAAGAAGGGCAAGTCTTGACGAGGAACCTCCCGTGGGAGGGCGGTAAAGGGAGCCCCAAGGTAGGAGAGCGTCGAGACGGAACTGTTAGCTGGCTGAGTTGTGATTATTTTGAGCTCTTCGGAAAACTCCATAGAAATAAGTGTCTTCTTGAGGTAGTGAGCGCGCAAGGGTGTCAAGGTATACATATCCGCAGGCGAATCCAGGTTATGAGTGACAACTCGACCAGTACTAGACTTCCCCCCGGCCCCATAGCCTCCATGAGCGCCATTCGTTGGTGATATAGAGATAGCGAGATGATCTTTGGAGGGGACAGGAGGGGGAAGGTCCGACGGTGGTTCGGTGGGGACAGGTGGTGGTAATCGGCTCGGTCGATCTGGACGCGCACTGACTGGAGTACTCGCAGCTGACACAAAGCTGTCGACAGTACTTGACGTTGCAACAGTTATTACCGATGGCCGAGTGAAGGTTTCTCCATTCGCTGTACTTGTATCGATTGCAGGTGGTCGAGAGTTAGATGAGTTTAACAACCCAGTTTGTTCAGATGTCGTTTGAGGGGCCAGGGTTGGGGTAGTAGGGGAAGGAAGTGTAGAATCGTCGCTGCGTTCGCCACCCATGCTTGCTGTCGTTGTGGGTGGTAGAGTGATGACGGCAGTCGTAGGTAAGCCTCGACGTTCCCACTGGGGAATATGAGGTTTACTAGGTTTATTGAATAAAACAGACAGCATGTTAGAATCAGCGCCCGAGAGAGACCGGTCTGTACTCACCAGCCGGGAGGGTAAATATGTACTTTGGACGGTCGCCGTGCTGTGTGGCGGTAGGATGCCGGTTTCAGGCGGGTCGGGCAGGACCGCAGTTGAGGCTCGGAGCGTAGCTATGTACTACGGGCGGAACTCAGGGGCTCAAGTCCTAAGGTCGACGCCGGACGGTGGTGATGGGGCTGTTGAGGAGTATGACCGGAGTGATATAACGGTGAAATATTATTTACGAGACTGATTTCATGCCCATATCGTCACAGCTACATTTAGAGCTCACGTCATACCGTAGATCTCGTCACCGCACCACGTGCGTACATAACTAATCAGCCTTAATTAATATAGTACAAACGCCATAGTGTACAGCTTGTAATGATACAATTTAAGTACGGTTCTTGGTTTCTCCCTGCCTGACCTGCCCGGCCTTGCCTTGAGTCTGGTGCTCGTCCTTTTTGGCCTGGGCTTCCTTGGTACTGTCGTCTTTGGTGTTAGTCTCACTCTCCTTCACGTCTTGGTTTTTTTCGTTCTCTCCCTCTTTGGGCTCTTCCTTCTTCTTAATTATCACGTAGGCGTCAGAACCTTCATCTCCCGCAACAGCCTCAATACCCTCTGTGTTTTCGGCAGAAAGCTCTCCCTGTTTACGACCGCCTGACCACCAAGTGTTAGCTCTTTCGCTCGGATACATGGCATCGTACTCACCTTTAGTCGCTAGTGCACCCATCGCCCCCTTTGACACATGCTTATTCTTTTCGTATGTATGCGGGTGGCCGCCGACATGCGTGGATGAAGCGGGTCCAAGGATATTTGTACCCGCTAGGGTGCCAATGATACAGGTACCAACGAGGATGGACAAGTAGAAGCGGTACTATAACACAGATCGGTTAGTCAAGCTCGACAAATTATACAAACTAACAAACCTGCGAATACCACTTGGGAGCTAGAGTCGTTTGAGTTAGGATCTGTGTGCTGAAACATACCAAATCAAGTACTTACTCCAACCCCAAGAAGTCGCCTTAGAATCACCGTACCACTGAAACATTGCATCGTATCAGTTGAGACACACTTATAACACAAGAGAACCAACGTACAAACGCCGTAAATCCGGCCCACTGAGCCGCCAGCGCTACTTCAGGTGAAAGATACAACGTTGGCCACGCATATAGCACCGGTGCCACCCCAAGAGCCAACCGCTGGTACCCTTGTACACAATACCGTAAGGTCTACGTCAGCCAGAAGAGACTAGGTACACACCTTGCTCTCCGCCATACTTGGCAAATTCCATCCCCCAATGAATCGCACCCAAGAAACCGAGGAGCACGGCACCATACGTGACCTGAACGTGCTGGAGCTGGTGCAATATCTCCATGGTAGAATTAACATCCAACCCGGGTGCTGCCCCTGAAAAACAATCTATAAAAAGGTCGGGCTCGGTGTGCGCCAAGCTTACCTGAAGCAGCCTGGGCGAGTTGACGAGAATAATACAATGTCGCGAGAGATGTCCCGATATACGGAATACCGCCTGATCGTATGACATCATTCAATTGTGCAGTCTCGTAGGTGAACAAAGCACGTACCTGCGAGTCCCATTTTCAAGGCCGGGTCAGGTACGGTCTCTGCGATTTCTTTAGTGATAGAAATAAAGTCCTCTTTGATCCCTCCATGTGCCTGCTTCACTGTTCAGAGTAAATTAACGGTAATATCGGTCTAGGTCACCGGTGCACTCACGCTCGCGGGTAACAGCAGAAGGATCCTTTCTCGCAGCCTCCGGTACATCTCGGGATACGTTCCCTGCAATAGTCTTGGCCAAATCACCCCCGACGTTTTTCAGTTCTTCCTTTGCGGAGTGTAACACACTATCCGGTACTTTGTTCTCGTCCGTCGGAATCTTATTTGCCATACTACGGCCTGTAAACATTAGCACAGGTCGAGAGAAAGCAGGCCGAGTGAGAGCGTTGCGAGGAGCCAACAGAGCAAAAGTGCGTCGCGCGCCGAGGTTTGCGCTCATGGATCGCAGCATGGCTGGTTCAAGTTGTGGGAGATGAGCACTACGCGCCCAAGAACGACCATTTATACTAGCAGCAGATGCGAAGAGACTGTTGATTCTGTTTCCTTCGTCATTCTGACGTCGGGTGGAGAGTGATCGAAACGGAGAGTGCCCAGATGGTGAGATAAGCGATCTCAGAAATAGCCACCTAAAAACGAATCATGTGACCAGTGAAATGAAAACCTGTCTTGGACGGGCATTAATTACATATTATATGTGCGCGACGGAGAACAGATGCGTCGAGTATAGTACAAAGCAATGGTACACAGCAAAACAATATCCATGCGTGAAGAAAAACTCAAGACCTGAATGTCCAAGGCCAAAAACGAAGAATAATAAAATAAAGGTTAAAAAATGCGTTACTGAGAGGAAGGTTTTACCGAGTGCTCGCTGGGTGCCTCGACAGGAGCTGTCCTGGTCGTGTCTTCGGTGGTCGCTACAGTCCTCGACCCTGAGATGGAAGCAGTAGTCGCATGTGTACCAGACGTATCCGTGTGCTCTTGTGCGATAGGGGACGAATGTCCTGCTGACGCATGAAACGAGAACGCACTCGTGACAGAGCGCAGGAACGGTCGTGCTTGAGACAATCCCAAGCTCGGTAGCTGCGGTGGGCGTCGCGGAGTACCACTTCCACCGTCTGAATGCGCGAAGCTTGTCGAGCGAGAGGATGCAGAGCCCTGCCCAGACGAAACAGGAAACTGAAGGAGATCCCCGTGGTGGCCAGCTGTCGCAGTTGTCATATCACGAGATACAGTTGTAGGGGCCGGAGGAGCACGGTGACCAGTGTAGATCCGGAGGGGCGGCCGAGTTATGGGGAAAGTCGACTCGCTGGTCTCCTGAGTGAGGAACGGAGGAGGCTGTTGAGCACGGGAGTGCGTGCGCGAACGGGTCCGCGTGCTGCCCGAAGTCGTTGAACTTCGTGCGCGTCTTTGGTTTCGGATGAGAATAAGGATAATGCCTATGACAGCGACCAAAGCAATGCCAGCCAGGAAGCCGCCGACGATGCCTATGGTCCGAAGTTGGTCATTTGACGGGCCCCCGTTGGAACTTTAATAGAGTCAAGAAGACAGATAGATTAAGCTTCGGTTGATGATGCGAACAACGCAAGGATATCTCACCTTGAGCTCGAAGAAGCTTCGGCCTCCAGGTTGTTGTTTGTCAAAGAAAGCGTTGGTTGTAATGAAAGTGTAGTTTGCGTAGTGGAAGATGAGGGTATACCAGTGGGGTTGGGGGCGTATGAGCTCGTTGTGGTATAGACAGACGTTTCAGACGTAGCTGACGCGTGCTTGAATGGTACAGCCAACATGAGCAGAGTAGGTGGGTCGGCGAGATGAAAGCGACTCACCGGTTCATCCTCTCGTTTTCGTAGTACTACACAGTACACCGTAGACTCAGAGCCTCCGGGTGCGGGCATGCACAGACTTTGCGGCCGCCGTAAAGTGGCCCCAGAAGAAGCGCCAGCCAACATGGCCTGACCAGGGTGCACAGGTTGTGGAGCGGCCCACACGCCAACTGCGGCCGCAAGACAACTCGTGCCCAGTGCAAGTTTCATTTTAGTCATCGCGTGATGGAATCGTGAGGAAGGGGAGCAAAGAGCTGAGGTCTTATAGGCCTCTGCAGATCACTGTCGTCGGGGAGCGTCAAAGGATAGAGGGTGCCGGCGGGAAAGGGACCCGAGCGAACATCCAGCCAAGCGGGCTTTTGAGTGTTCTCGAGCTGGCCGAATGACCGAGCGGCGGTCAACAACTCTGACAGGCGCAGAATGATCTCCTTCGGATTGTTTCATTTCCCCACTAGTGCAAAGGGCCCAAAGTCTAGTGAAGCTTGAGATGATCAAGATTGCACGTGACCGCGCACCCAAACAACATTACACCCCCACGGGATTTGGCGGTGGAGCCAGCCGATTTTCGGAGTAGCGGATCCAGCGCGATCTCTGGGTGGAATCGGTGGAATGGTGGGGCCCTGCGTCCAGTCCGGCCCGACCGCTGGTTCCAGAGCCCATATTTGAAATGGACGATCCTACCGCCGGCATACGATTAAATCCATAAATTTACTTTGTATTTTACGCGTAGCCATATTGTACATACATAAACCGAAACAAGACTTGAGTAAAGACAAAACAACGATCAAGCATTGCTTCTTGCACCAAAAACAAGGCCCTGGTCATTCATGGGAGCGTTAGCCCCGAGCCGGGATCGAGCGAGCGGTCGACTAAAGCGACGCTCGTCTTGAGCAATTACTTCGGCCATCCATCTAGGCGCTATTTCAGTTACTTTTGTGTCTGATAGGTAATAGAACTCACGAAGACCACTTTTCGCCTGGGTTTTCGCTGTCCTCAAACACTTTGAGACGGACCGCGTACTCATCATCAACGGCCTTCCAAAAGCCCGAGTCGGCGCGAAGCGTTCGCCCGTGAGCCGCATCGGCCTCGGTTGCATCTGTCAATACTCGTCAATCAACTTAACGGTAGACTCAAGAGACAGCATACCAGGCTGATTCGTGCCCGAGGGCAGCACATCTGGTGTATTGTTGGTAGTATGCTTTTGCTGAATTCGAAAAGCGACGTCCCTCTGGCGCATTTATAGCGGTATCAGTATAGACTCTGAAGCGCAAAAGAAGGTACATACATAGCTCGCAAAGAGCGCTTTATCTTGCACGCTAATTGGCTCCTTTTTGTTATACCCTTGGCGAAACTTCTGAAGCATGTCCTCGGTAAAGCTTACGAGTGGCACCTTTGAATCCATAGAGGTGTCTACCTATAAGTAGAGAGTTTGGAGTCAGTAGACTTGTCAGAGATATAATACAAAAACCGACCAGCTTCTTGAAGCGACTCTTTGCGTCGTTGCACTGTTGACGGATTTCGCCAACTACTTTCTTCTGAACTACTTCGTTCGACTTGTGCTCCGCTATGTCGAGAGCCTCTGGGTGACCTGCGAAGTGTAGCTGTGGGCCAGTGTGTAAGCATCGACACTACAGCTTGACAGTACGGGGTTGACAGACCTCGACGGCTTTGAAAAGCATCAAATATGAATCCATCGGAAACGTGAGATAGTGATAAGCTGAGCCACGCATAAGGTCCTATAGGTCAAATAGATGCATCAGCGATGTACTATGTTATAAAAACGATATGGGAATACCTTGTGCCACTTGGTGGGGGTCCAAGACTCGGCTGCTCCCTCGGATATACCCTCAGCTAATACCTTAACCTTTTCAATCGATTGTTCGATGGCTGTAAGCTTGTTGTCTTGAGAAATGAGGTGAGCATGCAGCTCAGCGCTCTGAACCAATGGATCACACTGAAACGAATCAGTACTCGATATATATGTTGGATATGCTGCTCCTTACCTTGGAGAAGCGGTGAACATCCATGCGTTGAGCGCCTGAAAGGCTCTGACGGGTTGAAATCGTGTCAACGATTGCTGGATGTAAGCCTGAGATTTATGTCAGCGTTTCAGCGTTGAGATAGTTTATTTAGGATGCCACACCATTCGCTGTAGACTGAATATTATTTGTACCGTTAAAATTAGGCTCAACTGACCCACGAAACCCGTGTGGGAGATTCGACGAGCTCCCAGGGGGTGCAGGGGCTGGGTAAGGTCTATATCTAGCCCCATCGCTACCACTCAAAGGAGCGACCATGCGACGGCCAGGGGGAGTTTCAGGCGCAGGAGTTTCCGAACGGGCAGACATGATAGCGGGATAAGAAGCGCAAGACAAGAAGCCTTGCTTGGAGGGATGCCCAAGCTTTATATCAGTATCGGATGCAAGCGGACTTCAGAAAATACCGCAGTGACGATATCAATAAATGTTTAAAAAGACCATGACGCACGTCATAGTTCATACGGCAAGCTAATACATACAAATGTTATATTTACAGCCAATAATGATACCGAACAAGTAAATAGAGGCTGCAACATATGGGATCGAGTTTGCCTTGAATTTTTATCTCTTTCGTGCTCTTTTTGAACCACGTCCCCCTCGTTTTGCCTGTTGCTCCGCTTTTTTCGCCTTTCGCTCCTCTTTTTTTGCCTGTTCCTCCTCTCGTTTTGCCTGCCGCTCATTCTCCGCTGCCTCTTTCGCCAGCTTCTCTGCTTGTGCTGCTTCTTCAAGGGCCTGCTGATGGTGAATCCCATCTGTGATAGCGTCTTCTACGCTTGGCTGGGGTGGCGGAGAGTGTGGAAATAACGACGCTATGGTTTCTGCACTTCGAAACTGCGCCAGGTTGAGCACAAGATCCTGTGGCTCGATATTGTGTTGTACTTCGTTGTCAAAAGCGTCCAACACCTGGCGCTCCTGGCGTCGCTGACGCGTCGCCGTAACAGCGCATCGATGAGCTGCACAGTTATGGAAGACTGAAACTGGCGTATTAATACTCTGCCGGGGGTAGCGAACTTGAATTATTACCTGATACATGGGATAAGATGAAATACTTACAGAGACCTCAGCCAGGAAGGCGGGTTGGTTATTAGAACGAACCGAGGGGAAGTGATATGGCTCAATATCTGGTCCGGTCCGATAGGACTGAGCAACTACGGCGATGATTTCACGAGAAGTTGCACTTGCAACAATCTCTTCTACTCTAGCTAGGACCAGGGTTTCGTTCACTTCTGCAGGTACTGGCTGTACCAACGCAAACCCGCCAAGCTTGACGCTGCTTCCATCTGGCAAGGAGATTGAGCTGCAGCTAACATAACCTTTACCAGCTTGATTAGGCGCCAGGGGGCAGAGCTTGGCCGCTTGCGTTTGCTCCCACGCTATAGGAGTATTTCCAGTAGTGCCACGGACTGGGATTCCAGCTGGTGGGGTCAAAACAGATCATTTCGACTAATGGTAGCTAATCCAACTTACCATCTTTGCACTCCTTCAATAGAAATGACATGCCCATGTGTTTTAGAAAGATTTCATCCTGCATGAGCGCAAGAACCTGCGGGCCAGCTTGTATCCAAGATGCAGCAGCTGTGCTACCCGTAGCATTGGATTTTGACTGCTGAAAGTATCCACCGCAGACCAGATGTCGGATTGCATGCATGAGACTAAAAGAAGCGCCAATGTCGGCGCTTGGAGATTGTCAGTTTGAGTGAACACTGCGAAGTCGAATTACAAAGTTATATCCTTCAAATGTTTCTGTCGCAAAGAGGACTGGTGGCCCAATTCTTCGAACATGACCCGGAAGATGGAGTAAGACGTGGAACTTTGGCTTGTTGAACCACCGTGGGTTGCAGATCACGGTAGCAATGAGTAGGCGATCGATGCGGGCTTCCAGTTCAGCCTGAAAATGCTGGTCTGTGAGGCGCCAACTACATGTAAGCATATGTCTAACTCACGATATATGCGTCAATGTTGTGAATCTCGGGCTGAAACACAATTGGTGCTAGTCGGCAGAGCTCCATCCACATAGCAAAAAGTCGTGGATCCAATAGACATCAGGAAAAAGGTTGGAAAATGATTAAGTGGAATTAAGTGAAATTACGCTTAATTTATGGGTTACGGGGCTTACAAACCCCCCCCCTTTCGTTAGACTGAATTTAGCCAAATTTAGTGCCAATGTGCCGTAATTTAGCTCAATTTATCAGAATTTAGCTAAATTATGGCCGGATTTAGGTTGCCCAAAACCCTGCAGTTTTTGGCCACACAGCCACCAGAGCCTACTACTGCCATGTGGGAGTGTTTCTGAGGTGTTTTCTCACCTGAGGTCAGGATTTATTGAATTTAGTCCAATTTAGGGGGATTTAATGAATTTAGTGAAATTTAGTCAATTATGCAAAATTACCCAGCCAGGTTGTAATGATAGATCCGCTTTTTCCTGATGGATCAAAAAGAACAGCAGGTGCAATCTGCAGAATGTCTCGGAAATTGGCGCCGGTGAGAGATCCTGCATATTGAACCAAAGTCTTTCCACGAAGTGGCGCTATACCAAGACCTGAGACATCCAAGCTATTAAGTCGAGCAATCAAGACTCCCCGAGATGCATTGTTGAGACGGCTGACAGCATCGCGCCAAAGATACTTCGCAACGCCAAGCAGCACGACGTGTAGGATCTCAACTGGTGTATCTTGATTTACATCAATTCCTGGACAATTATGAGTCCCCAAACATGAACTTAGTATATATATGCGCACCAGGTAGATAAAGCGCAGGGTTGAATAGTCGTTCTGGCAGATTTTCTCGCAATTCGGCAATAAGTCGCTGGCCATCGCGAGTTGTGATACGGCGAGATGCTGCAACTTGATTATATGTCGCCTTCATGGTGGCGATGAAATGGTCAAGATATTTGTCCTTTACGCCAGTGCTTGTTGCAAGCTCATCCGACGCAGTGAACCGTTTGTCTGAAAACTCTTTGAGCTGTGAGTGTAAGCTTTCCTGAGTCTTGGCCTGTGAGCGAGATTGCCCAATCTGCAAGTATTCAAGTATATTGCAGAGTCTTACACATAGTAATTTCAGACACGCACCGACATGAACTGGCCGATATGACTTTTTTCTTCGGCCTCAGCCTCGTCACGTGACTGTTTCTTGTCCTTCTTGTCCTTCTTGTCTTTCTTGCACGCTTGACAGACACGACAAAAAAACTTGCCGTTCATACCAATATGGCTTGAAAGCTCACTTTGCATGGGGTTATCACCCTGAAGTGCAAGCCACCAGACAATGGCAAGCACCATGTCATGCTTGATGGCGTCATAGGCCCAAACGCCCTCACGTGCAGCCTCTCTACCTCAAGCTAGTCAGAGAATCTCTTGCTTTACATATGCGCATGTACTTACTCAGCTTCCTTGGTGATTGCTTCAAGCATCTCAAGTGGACTGGCGATATTTGAAGTGGCTAGAAAATGTACGTGAAAAGGCGAATGAGTATCCTCCTGTGGGAGTCCAGCAAGCACAAAAAGGTATGAGTTGTGCTTATTCCATTTCTTCGATAGGTTACCCGAGGTATCGTCGCAATATCCCATTATTGGGACTGCGATGACTTCTTTACCACCAGCTCGAGCACGCCAAGGGTTTTCTACAGGTTCCATCCATGGGACCTCATGCGAGGGCTCACCATCCTGCCAGAGAGCTGAGACATAGTAGTTAGATAATAGCATTAAATAATTGGCCGTGAACTCACCAAGTATGTGCTCGGGCGAAGGCAAATCATACTCCTTGTGAACCACTCGAAAGTCCGGGAGAGCAACCAGGAGCTCGGACTCCTGAACTTCAAAGCATTCCCGGCCATCGACCGCATATCCACCTCGATCAGACAGTGGAACAAGTCGATGAGCTTGAGCTACCAATGAGTCACTCTTTTTGATCCACCGGGTGATAAGCAAGGGTACAACTATGTCATCGACAAGAGCCAGAGCAGGCTCATTGACAAAGTAGTCCTGGTACGAGTTACCAGTATATATTCGTGCCATTGGACTTGCAAACTCTGCCTTAACCTCCTTGCGCCATTTTGTGCCGTGTGTTGCATTAGATGAGTAAGGTCCAGCATCTTCGGGGAATACTGATAACCTGGACCGAGTGATCGGGTTTGCTATCTCCTACAAGAAATGTACGTTGTCAGACTCGTCTCCTATACTATTCTGCAGAGCTTACATGGGCAATAATAGTTTTAAGACTGTTGTGTGAGTATATATTCCCTATTTTGCTCGTTTTCAGCGATGGTTTGGAGCCAAAAGTCTCGGAAATGTGAGTGCGGCATTCTCTGAGCTCATCCAGGCTCGTAGCGCTTGCCACACCTAGTTTCTCGGTAAACCACTGGATGATCTGTATTTCAGCAGTCGAGAATACGGCACGAGGAAATGCTGATAACACAGTGGTAAGACAAGACTGCGCATATATTGACGATTTTCAACAACTAGCGGCGCCAGAACACTGAAACAATTATAGTACGAACCATTTCTTCCTCCCATGGGGCCCATTCGTCTGGTGCTGGCGGTTTAGGGGGAATCGGAGGAGCTGGCGCGTTGGTTCTCCCTGCTTGCGTTTGTGTCAATTGTGAGAATCGGCTACTAAGACTGGAGATACGCGCCTTGTGAACGGAGTAGAGTCGCTGCTAGCTCAAACGGATCGTCTAACAGCGATGGGTTGCGGAATTGCGACGCATCTTCGAGATCCTTGGGACCCTCTGGCGCCTCGTATGGTATTGAGCTACCTAGGTGGGCTAATTCGCCGCCGTAGTCGTCGTAAATCGCGTCAGGGGGGTCGGTTGAGAGACAGGGGCCAATTATAGTAGAGTTGAACTCTTGTTCTTCGAGATATTGGTCCCAGCTTAGCGAGAGGGCCCCGGTATCAGGAATCGATGGTTGATTTGGTGGGCTACTGTCATAAATGAGTCGAGTAGAGATACAATAGAGCGGGCAACTAACATGTCCTCCAATGCATGGGCTGCTGTCAATTCGTCTTCATCTTCAAGTGCGATATCGGCATTTCGCTTGCGGTTGGGATCATTGAAGCGCTTTCGCACCATATGTATGTGCTTCTCGGTTTCTTCGTGCTTGGACGCTTTACTGGGCGACATATTTGAGGTACCGCAAAGGAGGCACTCGAGCCCCTGTCGTGTTGTTTGCAAAAATACTGATTGAATAACGAATCAAGTGTGATAATATTATCAGTAACCGACATATCCTCATGGATCATTACCTACGCTGAGGGTGACGAAGCTCGTGCATGGTTGTAGGTCGAGCCACAAGGTGTTAGGAGTGGCTCGTTTGTCTCAAACGACCGGCGCGTAAGTCATTTCAAATCATATTTCACATTTCACTGGCTACAGGCTGGAACGATCTACAGAACTCAGCCGATCTTTCCGTCAGCGGCCCTCCAGAGGTCCGGCCCACTCGATCCAGCGGGGAGCAAATTCGACGATTTCGGTGGTCCGGCGACCGAATCCAGTGCGATCAATCGCTGGTCCTTGAGCCTTGAGCGAATCGGCTGGCTCCACCGCCAAATCCCGTGGGGGTGTAAAAGTCCCTGACGATTTGACAAGGGGAGCATATACCGCGCCGGACGAAATGCAAACTGGCTCGTCGTTCAGGCACCGGGACTGCACCGCATTGTGCCTCAAACATGCGAGAGCAGAGAGCGTAGCAACAAGTCAGTTTCCTAGTCGAGCTCCCAGTGCGCCCACCTCGTCGGGGAGAATGGAGCTGCCTAATAAAGGAAGGACTCCGAACCTGGCACTACCATTAAGCTCAATTAAATTCGCTTGTCCGACAAGACAAGATATTCCGATTACGCAAGAATACGCAAGAATGTCTAGATAACTTCTCGACTGCCAAGAAGTATCGCGCCCAGAGAGTAGTGAATAATGGTAGATTGGTTGGCGTGTACAATGGGTTAATTTCTATTCTTCCGGCCACTGCGCCTTTTTCCTGTACCTTGACTGATCCCGGAGCCATTGCCTGTACCCTTGAAGTGATCCGATTTTTTCGCCTGCAAAAATAGAATAACCCCAACCGAGAATGAGAGGATGACACGACGGCGCCTGAACGGAACAGATGCGCACCGTAAAAATCGGGCACGGGATTGCTACAAAGGTGGATAATAAACAACAATTGGTCTCAGAAACCAGCATAGTGAGCTTACGTTGCGGTCTGTCGTGATGGATCAACCCGATTTTTGACAATATGCTGATAGAACTGAGTGTCCCGTGCCTCGATTCGAGGCAGAATCTGCCGGTGTGTCATGCGCCAGAGCGAGTTACCAACTGCGTATGCGTTAGGCTACCGAGTATCATACTTTATTTGCATTGAAATCACCCACTTGTTGGTCCTATCAACTAGGTGTATCAATATTACAGCACACCCAAAACATTTCAACGTACCAAGAAGATAGCCGAGACCTAGAGACAGGACAGAGTGTCAGATGCGAAACCTCTCGAGATAGATTATGCTGTACTTGCCTCCGCATGACACCGTCGCCAACCCATAGATGTAAATTGGTTCCACACCGAAAATCAACGACGTTGGGTCACTTTCAATAGAGCCAAAGTACGCCAGTCCCGCTCCGAAGGCCAGGAAGGTGCTCGGAATGGTTGTCGCCTGTGGGTTGATCGCATGACGCCACTGTCTAAGTCATCCAGAAAATTGTCGAACGGCAAACGTACCATTTCCCATCTTCTCTTGCGCTTTCGGATAGCGAGGTATTCGGACCAACTCAGAGGTGGTTCTTTGGTGGGAGAGGCGCCAGTGTTCAAGGTTCGAGTCTGGATGCGTGATCTGCAGACTTGGGCGTGGCGGCTGCCGACAAGTAAGACAGCAGATGCTGCGGTGTTGCCAGAGCGCAATCGGAGTGTCGACTGCATACGGAACGTTGCTTAGGGGGTTCCGAGGGAAATGAGATGACGACGTTGGCCACTAGCACTGTGAAAGTGTGGCTGGAGTAAATTATAAGAACTGTTGCTTTGGTAATCCAAATCATAATTGCGGGAGCAAATGTGGTTCACATTCCCGATATATCCAACCACAAACATTTCCCGCCCTTCTCGTTCACGCCTCGTAGACCTTTTTCGAGCTAGCTCTTAGCTCTTACGACAATCAAACGCCAAGCACATTAATCAGTGATTTTATGCTACGATTTTTCCCGCATTTAGAGTGAGATCACGGTGATATATGTTTCCCGGGTAACCGCCACGTTCTTAAAAAGAACCACTCCAACGGTTCAAAAGTCTCAGCCCGGCTTGCCGCGCCTCGGTTACGTTGCTCGTCTCCTCTGTTTCCTACCTCCGCCTCTGTCTCTTGGCTGGTGTCCAGAGAGCTTGACGTTCTCGCTTCTGCACAAACTGCATAACAATCACTCATTTGTCCCACTGTACACCTCCCCCTTCCCTCTGTAACCGTCATGGCTCCTCTCGCTGCTCGCCAGCTTGGTATCGTATCTCGTGAGTGGTGATCACCCCTATACCTAGCCCTACTGTAATACGATTATCGCTTTTTTCCTCCAGGTATTTCTGATGCGATCCAGTCGCGCCTTTCTACTGCGTCTGTCGCGGCCACTAGCTCAAACACCCCGCCAGCAGCACCCACCCCTACTGTCCCCGTTCCACCTACGTCTCCTCTTGTGACGGTGCCTACAGTTACTCCACCTCTTCCTGATCCAACTCTGCCAATTACTCCCATCACTCCGGTCATCACCTCGCAGGCGTCTACTACCTCGGACACACCAACAGTCTCGGTCATCATTTTCACTACAACCACCGGTGCCTCTGATTCTTCGGTTTCCACTACTTCGGAAGTGACGTCGAGCGCGGTCACCACTTCAACGCCCATTCCTTCATTGGTTTTAACAACACCGGCTCCCAGTATTACAGATGCGCCATCCACCAGTATTTTTGTGAGCACACCTCCGGCCAGTACTGCATCTGGAGTCGCGGCGGGTGCGGGTACCAACGCTCAAACCACTGACAAAGGAATGGGCGGAGGAATCATTGGTATGCACATGTGCTATAGGAACCGGAGTGTATGCTAATAGTTTTTCTAGCACTTATTGTTGTTGGTGCTTTGTTGGCTGCACTTTTGGCCGGCGCGTTCACGTTCCGCCGTGTCCAGGTCCACCGCCGGGCAAAGCGCAGAGAGAACAACTATGGCGCGGGACCCATCCCGGATGCTCCTTTCCCGTTCACCAACGTTTCCGAGGCCGACATGAAGGGTGCTGAGCCTATCACTCGCGATTTCCGTCAAGGCAGCTTCACAAACTTGAACGAGAAACCGCTTCCGAGCATTGCACCTGTTACCCCGGCGTATACTGGATCCACGAGCCTTGATTTCAACCCGTCTGGGTATGATGGTGGGATGTCTGGGCCTTATCCCTCTATGGGTGCGGCTGCCGGATATGGGCATGGATATGGACAGCCTAGTCGTACGGCGTCTCCAGCTCCATCACAGGCTCCAAGGATGATGTCTCCACCCCCACCGCCTGCCGCCCTTCTACGCACCGGTTCGCCAGCTCTCTCGGGACCAGGAGTTCCGGTTCAATATCCTCGGTCATTTACACCCACCCTTGCTCCCGCCCCTGTCCCTACTCCGCCCCCTGCGCTAGCTCCTCTCCCGGCTCCAGCACCAGCACCGGCTCCTGCCTCCGCCGATCCTTTGCCTCCCCATATGCGGGGCAGGAAGCGCGTTGTGCAGACTTTCCAACCTACGTTGCCTGATGAGTAAGTTATTTTGTCTGATCTCGTTAAAATATTGAATTGTGCTAAAACATCAGTAGACTTGACATTCGCGATGGCGACTGGGTAACCATCGTTCATGCTTACGATGATGGATGGGGTTTGTGCGAACGTAACGGACGACGTGGTGTTGTCCCACTCGAGGTGAGTTCTAGCGTATGATGGTTGAACGCGCTCTTATTTTTACCATTTTTAGTGTCTCGACCTGGGCAAGCCCGACCTCCGCGCCAGTCGACGTTTGAGCTCCCTCTCTGCTATCAGGCAGTAAACTCGCTCTACTAGAGCTTTAATGACTGATGACCCCCATCGAAATGCAGGCCATTCCATCCCGTCTTTACCCATTTGAATCCATCACTGGTCCTGGTTTCGACTTTGTGATTTAGTTTGAAGTTTGAATACCTTTCGTTGAATTCCCTGTGTTTTTACTTACTCGTATACTGCTGTATATGGTATTCATTATGCTGGCCCATTTCTTGCGTTTTATGGTGGAGTCCGTGACGACATACTAAAACCCTTATATTCAATATCTTCGTCGTGGCGCATGCCGTCTTTGTATTTTCAACTGTCAATACTTATCACTTTTCTTCCCGATGTAGCCTACGTCGCTTTGCAATCGATTTCTCGTATGTTCTTGAAAGAGATGTTTATGCCCAAGACAAATTGTGCCGGGATAGCGTCCGGCGCTTATCGAAGTTTCTGGCAAGCCAGACAGCGCTCTTAACCTCCACCGTACCGGTCACCAGGCCCCAGTTTCTACCCGCTCTATCACCTTCTCTTTTCTTTTTGTATCCTTCAACATGACCATGTCATCTACTACCGCCAACTGGCATTGGAAAAACAAGAACGTCACACCTTGGTAAGCTACTCGGGCTCATCCCAGCGGAACGTGCGGAATGACCTCGCATTTGCAGGGCAAAGACGTGGTTTGAACAGGAGCTTACAGCTGTGTCACACTCTGAGGATGGATCTGAGGTCAAGGTAACTCAGGTTACGGATGTAGACGGGGACTGTGAGCTTGGACAGCGCAAGTCAAAGTAAGTCTAGCGCTTAAAATACCTCATGTGCCAGCGTGCGGGAGCTGATCCATGTATTATCAGACTTATCACCATATACGACTGCAAGGTTGTGCTCGCCTGGTCAGGTTAGTAACATCGGGTACGCGATAATCATGCCTCGATGAGCTGGACACGCATCCTATAGGTGAAGACAAAGAAGGAACCAAGGCAGAGGGGAAGGTGACCATTCCAGAGGTCTCGCACGAGCAATCTGACGGCTTAAGCGACTATGTCGTATGTATCATCCTCGCGCCATATGAGTACTAAAACTTAATCGTTCGCTGGCACAGTACGAATGGTCTCTTACCAGCTCCTCTAGCCCCGCCACAGATACTCTCTACGCTCTTGCGAAGGCTAAGCTACCATCACTACTTAAGGCGCGCTTAGACACGTTCCGCACCGCCATGCTCGACACTCACGGCAAGGATCTCACCGTCATCGGCACTCCAAATACGACGACTCCAGGCACACCCGCTCCTACCCCAGCCGGCGCCCCGCTTTCCAAGCCAGTCTCCGCTAAAGCAGTCACCCAGGGCATCACGAATGCGACGACCGTCACTGTTGACGCATCGTTTATGGCGAGCGCGGATGACCTGTTTGAGTTGTTGACAGACGAGAAGAAGATACCTGCTTGGTCGCATGCACCCGCGCAGGTGAGTTTCGGATTCTTAAACGACGCAGACCAGTCATTCACATCAGTGAAATTATAGTCCCAGGCTGCCGTGGGCGGTCCCTTTAGCTTGTTTGGAGGTGGCGTTACTGGTAAATATACTGAGTTGCAGAAACCGGCAAAGATTGTATCGACATGGAAGGTTGGGTCGCCTAGCTGGCCGGCAGGTATGTGGTTTGTTCGCTAAGTATATGCTCGACTTATACTTGTACAATTAGGCCACGAGGGACAACTTACCACCACACTAAACCAGCAATCCGACTCCACGAAGGTTGAATTCAAGCTGTCTGGTGTTCCCCGAGGCATGGAAGATGAGATCCGAAAGAATCTCGAGGGATACTAGTGCGTACATACTTCATCGTGTGGGGGGTGTTTGATTATTGACATGTTTGATTACTTGTAGTATCCGAGGTTTCCAGGTGAGCTAAATGTCCATATACGCCTTGTTACACGAATGCTGATATTTTATTTGTAGTCTATTGGGTATGTTAGGGTATTCCCTGCTCCACCTTCACAACCCGCTTCTACACACCTTCAGCGTCGGTCTGATGGCAGCTCTTCATCATGGGCCATCCCCTGCCTTTTCGCATTCCTTGCCTTGTCTGCGGCCATTTCCTCTCGCTATCTTTGATTCCTATCTTTCGTTACCTGTCATGCTTTCGCTCACTTATTCACATTCATTACGTTTCTTACAAACAGGCTCGCTTCGGCGTTGTAAACTCCCAACAAGTGACAAGCACATTGACGAGACATCGGCCTGTCGATATAGAAGTACAATAAACTGAAGCATTATTATAGGAGGGAAAGAGTGCAAAGAAATGATTCAATAGCAAACAACAAAAGATAACCCCAGTAACCGCGGTAGAAGCCACAATATTTCGATCACAAGAACGACTTTTAGACTTTTCGAAGGAGTGCAAGCCAGGCAAACGTAGGAATCCTACACATCACAGTAGGTTATCCATGCGACCAAATACCTCCAAAACGGCAGCAATTATTTCAACGCTTGCGTCCTCTCCGCCTTCTCCGCCACTCTCGGCCCTCGCAAGACGCAAGAGTTCCGAGATGGTAGCACTACCGTCTCCAGAACTCTGTCGCCTGCGTTGTTGAGCTTCGGCACCGCCCTCCCTCGCTCCGAAAGGCCAGACGGAGAACTCGGCCAAGATATCGTCACAACGAGATAGTGCAGCCTCTCGCGCGTCGTATCCGAGCCGGGCAAGCCCGTTCTCGAGCACGCTTGCCGCATACTACGCCAAAAATAAGGTCAGACGACATGAAAATAAGCAGAGCTGAGACAACACCCACAGCAGATGTCACGAGGCAGACAGAGCGCAGCGCGCGGAACTGAGTTCCCTCCTTGCCGAGCGCAGAAGGTGGTATAGATGCTGTACGCGTAGTGAGAAGCGAGACGACGCGATTCACAACCTCGTCTTTAGTCCGTGCGTCTGCGACGGGGTGTGTAGCCATGTCGAACAATAGGAAGTTGGTCTTTTCCGTGCGCAATACGCCCTTGTCCACTAGCCCTTTTGCTAACCGCTCGCGCACCTGTTTGAGCTGGTAACCGATTTTCATGACATTCCATGTCTCGCCTACATCATGAAGCATGCTAAGATTTATTAGGACCAAGAATAGAACAGAATGTACGCACCACTGAGCAGGTCGATCCAGGTACCGACTCCCATTTTCTCGCTCGCTTTAATCATCTTAAGTGCCTCGTCCAAGATAGTTTCTCCTGTTTGGCGTTCATCGATTACTTCAATGAGGCGGTCAGGAAGTGGGTATCGCCGCCGCGCCGAATCTTTGACCATCGCAATGCGTCGACGAAGGGCGAGCTCCATAATAATGCATCCGCGCAACGCGTACGAAATATTGTCGTTCCAGAATGAGAGGTATCCCTAGGAAAAGACCGCAGCATTAACACAATTTATTCCGTATCAATAGCCAGAAAAGTGAATGCCATACCTGCTTGTCCTTGATCCCAAGTAGCAACACGTCCTCCAGAATTGTCAGGCGAGGCATACTCTTGCCTTCACCCTCTGTCTCCAGATCCCGTGGGTCGTACGCAACCTTCCCGCCACCCTCAAGTGCAGTTCCTCCGCCATAGCTGTTCCCTCCGTTTGCCTGAGAAGCTCCATTGGTCGATGGGGCAGGAGATTGCGAGGTAGTCATCTCCTCATTGGAGGGCGTGGAGGTGCCCACTCGGCGTCGCGAAAGTCCAGACGTTGCCATGCTTTTTTCCTCGGTGGAGTGGAGTCGAAAGGAATAGTGTGTAGAGACGAGTTGTCTCTGGAGCGGGTAAGTTCGAGGTGCAAGTAGGGTGTGGTGAGCTCGCAACGACTTTTGACAGCTGGTAGCGAGCAGCTGGAGCCGTGGAGAGCGCTGCGGATAGGCGCCGGCCGCGATTACGTCCCTTAAAAGGGATGCATGATTGCTTCATAAAGATAACTTGTCGCTTGATCAGTCTCTCGTCTTGGTTGCCGGTTTTCATAATTCACTTGACTTTCGTACCTCTGTTCTGAAATAACAATCGTTTTCTTTTAAAGTACCCCTATCTGTAATTTCACGAAAAAGCTCTTTGTCACTGATGACGCAAGGGGCGTTGTGCCGAACAGGTCCTGAACCTTTTGAGGCTTGTATAAATTCAAGCACCCTCGAGTGGTGACGACTCGTAGATAGGAGGCGGACAAATTGTATCTGCAAGACAGATCCTTACAAAAGACCCACAGCATAGAAATCGAAAAGTAGAAATACCTAAGTCGGGCTGATCCTTCTCAGGCATGCTCCAATATATGCTGACACCACCAAGCCGAAAGTTCGCACTTTATCTCAAGAAACGCTCTAAATGCAAGTCTGAGACATTATACCCTAAACCCACCTCGCATATACCCGCGAAAGCTACAAGTAAACTGCCCTTAAATCGAACTCCTTCAGTCGCCTCACACGGTTCATAGTGATGATCATGCACGAATTTGTATTGAAACAAATCTACATATGCAAAAAAGCCCGTATAAATAACACATTAAGAGCGTGGTACAATTAATCCCGAACATGCAAGGTGGAACAAAGAGCGAACAAAAGGTATACATCATCTAGCTAACCCAAGATCGACAGAACAAAACGTCTAAGCAGCCCCAGCACCAGGCTTGATACCCATCGCCTTGAGGTTGTAGTTCTTGACCAAGAGCCCGGATAGCGAAGCGAGAACACCAGTTGGTACACCGATGAGGAATACGCTATTGAGCGCTTTGAGGTACGCGCGGATAACAGGCTCTTGCTGATCTTGAGGGAGAGTGAAGATGACGGACACGTTTTGGCGCACGGCGGTCGCAATGCCAGACGGGAGCTCGGGCGCATACAAGAAAAGATATTTTCCGAGCTGGTTGGCGAGGACGGATCCGGCAATGGCGATACCGATGATACCACCGACGAGCTGGGTGAAGGTGACGAGCGAGCTGCCTTGGGGAATGAGCTCTTCCTCATGCGCGTACTCAGCCTGGATGGCAATGACAGTATTCTGGAGGGCACCACCAACACCAACACCAAGGATGATCTGGTAACCGATTTCCTTGCCAGAGCCAGAGTTGAGGTCGAGAGTGTAAAACAGACCAGAGCCGACAGAGATCAAGAGAGGAGAAGCAACGAGGAACGGCCAGAAGCGTCCAGTTCCGTTGATCACACCTCCGGAACCGCCCGCAGCGACAACAACGCTAAGCATGAAGGGCAGGATGTCGATGCCAGAGCGAGTGGCAGAGTGGCCCTTGGTGACTTGGAAGTAGACCGGAAGATAGTAGGTGCCGAGGAGAAGGGCGAGCATGATAAAGAACGCCTCGAGACATGTACCGATCTGCGTGCGGCGACGGAACATGGCCGTACGAAGGATGGCGCGGTCTCCCTTGAACATCTCCCAGCCGATGAAGATAATAAGGAGAACACCGAACTAAAAAGGAAAAGTCAGATAGGATACATTTGCGGCTAGTAAAGCAACATACCACGCAGAAGAGAGCAATCACAACCTTGTCATTCCAAGGCTTCTCGTTTCCACCCCACTGAAGAGGCAGGAGCAGGGCAGTGACCATGCCGAGAGCGAGGACGGAACCGAACCAGTCGAGCGAGAGCCACTTTTGGAGCGTAGTCTTGCCCTCGTATTCAGCACCACCCATAACGGGGCGCTTGGGGATCAAGAAAATGATCGTCAAAACAGTGATAGCACCGAATGGCAAGTTGATGTAGAAGCACCAACGCCAAGAGACATGATCGGTAAAGGCACCACCGAGGAGAGGGCCAATAACGCTGGCGACAGCGAAGACGGCACCGAACGAACCAAAGAGGACGGGGCGCTGCTCGAGGCGGGTGACTTGAGCGATGATGGACAAGACGGAAACGAAAATGCCGGCGGCACCGACACCGGCAAAGGCTCGGCCAAAGATGAGGAACTCCATGGTGGTAGCAACTGCGCAGAACAGCGAGCCAATTTCGAAGATGACGACGGCTACCAAGTAGACCCATTTGGTGGGTGCGATGGCAAGGAACTGGCCGTAGGTGAGCATGCAGCCCGCCTGGGTCAAGAAATAGGCGCTAGCTGGATGGAGGTCAGATCCAGCATGTTGCGAGATGACAAGGGCAACGTACCAATCCATGTTACTTGGTTGAATGCGTCGAATTTACTGGCAATGATGGGCAGAGCAGTAGCGACCTGAAAATGTCCGGTAAGCGTCGGATAAAAAAAAAAATTATGTCAAGTTCAACTCACGATTGTCTGATCGAGGGCAATGAGAAGGATAGACATCAACATGCCAACAAAGACGAGGAAGAGACGAGAGCCGGTGAGGTAGCGCTCATTCTCGTCGACGATAGTGGGAGCCTCGGTGGGAGCGAAGCTCTCGCGGTTGTCTTTTTCGAACTCCTTGGGCTCGAGCTTGGAGGGCGTCCGAGAAAGGGGAGCGTCGTGTGTGTTGGACGACATGTTGCTGGGCGTGCTAGGTATGGACCGCCGGATGAAGTGGAGAACACTGAGGGGTTGGTAGGAGAGGGGGCAGGTATATATAGGACCTGGCGAAACTCCAAGCCGATGGAACGACCGCGCTGGTCGGCTGGAAAATGACGCGGTCCCTTACGATCGCCGGGTACTCCGACTACATTTAGGCCAGAAACAGGCAGGCACCACATAGGGCCTGGATATCTGCTTAGAAAGCTTATCAATACCCGCGCGCTGGTTAAGTCAACTCGTGACTCACTCTGTCTTCCTCTGAAACTCTCTTGAGTCTTGCAATTGAGTCAAGCTGCTGTGGCGCGCGATGCCCAGGATGGCTTCAACGACATGAACGCATACACTGCTCAGACATTATTTTTCGAGTCTGAGAAAATTCAGGAGCTTTTCAGAATTGTCTTGGCTGCGGGAAAACTGCGTGGCCGATATCGCCCACCCCCGCAATCCGACCGGCCGGGGCGTGCGCGGCCAAATCGTGGATACCAACAAAAAGAAGTAGCGCGCGGGTCGCTTGGCGTTATTGCTCACCTAAGACAGCGCGCTGGTTAGGACCTATACAGTACCATATCCGCGCGCTGGTGCATCGCGTGCGCGCACGTTGCGTCAAGCAGCCCTTTCTGCGCATCGACAATGGAATATTCTCATGCATGTCTGTTAGTAATTGGATAGCCTACATGCATCCTGGAATAGCAATAGGCGTCTATCGCTCCCAAAGGCATGATCTTGCAGAGCGAGTTTTTCGGTCTCCTGTGTTGCGTTTACGCCCGAGGACAAGAATCCCCGTGCACTAATTTGCGGCATTTAGGCAAAGCATTCATCCAGCGCCACAGGCAGCCTTCGTATCAGGGGCTGGTTGGAATTTCAACCGGCGGGAGCAGGGAGATCAAACATGCCAAGAGAGACCTAGCAGCAAACAAATCCCGCGCCTGCAACCAAAATAGGCAGATATAAGCGCGTCGATCACGTCCACAGCAAAGATAGCACCAGAGCACGGAAATCACATTTGTTGCACCGCAAGAGTAGGATGTTTGCGCATATGTTATCTTCATATTTCTTCGCTGCGCGTTACGCGCATATACCTCTCTCTATATATTGGCTGGGCCATCGAGGTAGAGCCTGTCTGTCATGCTCTACATTATACAAAATATTTCTGCTAACTTAGGTCTACACAAGAGCCTCTGACAGCTAGCACTAGTCAAGTATAACAACAAAACATATCATGGGGGACAATATTCTCGGATCCCGCACCCGGATTATCCTTTACCGATGTCGTGCAACCTCCACCGTCTCTTGAGCAGCGGACACTGTCCTTCCGCTTGCTTCACTTCGACAGTTTTACGTCCCGACGCGCGCTTTGCCTCCTATCTAGTCGCGATCGGTGGAGGTATACCTCACATGACGTTACGATTCGGCCGGTATAAAATCATCTGCACCCGCCCACTGTTTCGCTCTATACTCACCATCGTCTCTAGCTCCAAGAGAAATGTCTGACACCACCGGAAAAGTAGGCAAACTCACAGATTCAGCGGCGCATACAGCTTACTCACGCGCCGAAGGTCATCGAGTGCAAAGCTGGCGTCTGCTGGGGCCCTGGCGAACCGATCGTAGTTGAAGATGTTCAGGTCGCGCCTCCCAAGGCTGGGGAAGTTCGCATCAAGATACTCTATACCGGCATTTGCCATACGTGAGTCCGGATACTTGTGATATTCGCGATCGCAGGGGTTGATCGCACTTGTCCAGAGACGAGTACACCCGCAGTGGGAAAGACTCCGAGGGTGCTTTCCCAGTGATTTTGGGCCATGAGGGCGGCGGAATTGTGAGTATAGGGGACTCGGGCTCGACAAGCTTGCCTTGAGGCGTTTTTTATAGGTCGAGTCCGTTGGTGAGGGCGTTACGAATGTCAAGCCAGTACGTGTAGAACTAAACCTCGATGCTTGTTATTCTCACTCATGATCAATCATACAGGGCGATCATGTTATCCCACTTTATACCGCCGGTAATGTTCATGCATTTTACCTTCTAGAGCTCCTTTAAAATTTTGGTTTATTAGAATGCCGAGAGTGTAAATTCTGCAAAAGTGGAAAAACCAATCTTTGCGGCCGAGGTAATCCAGCCCTGCTCCGAAAGTTTCAACCACTGATTCGCCTCTCCGAACAGTCCGTGCTACACAAGGGCAAGGCCTCATGCCAGATGGTACCACGCGGTTCAAAGCCCGGGGCAAAGACGTCTTCCATTTCGTGAGTGGGCGCTAGTTCGAGCGAGAGAGGGGGATGCACACTAATGTGGTGTTCATGGTAGATGGGGACGTCGACGTTCTCTCAGTACACGGTCGTTTCGCAATTCTCGGTCGTAGCGATCAACAAAGAAGCCTCCCTGGAGAAAGCGTGTTTGCTAGGATGCGGCATCACTACGGCATGGGGCGCAGTTACGAAGCTTCCTGGCATTGGTGAGTCACTTTCCCCCGAGTGCTGCACGGGCCGTTTGATTAATGACTCGTTTGTGCCAAGAGGGCTCTAACGTCGCAGTCTTCGGCTGTGGTTGTATCGGACTTGGATGCATCAACGCCGCGCGAGCACTGAAAGCCAACCGCATAATTGCGATCGACACGAATCCAAAGAAAGAGTCATGGGCCAAGAAGTTTGGTGGAGACAATGTCGAGTTCGTGAACCCCAAGGAGCTTCCCGAGGGCAAGCGCTTGCAGGATCATTTGATTGAGATTACGGACGGAGGACTGGATTTCACATTCGATGCTACCGGAAATGTGAGTCGATTTTGCTCGTGAATGGGGTTGAGTGGAGGTTTGATCGGTGGGATAGGTCGATGTTATGCGCGTAGCGCTGGAATCGTCGCACAAGGGGTGGGGCGTCTCGACTATCATTGGTGTCGCTCCTGCTGGTCATGAGATTTCCACACGACCGTAAGTGTATTATCCCCTCCGTTTAAAGCTTGAACTCACCGCACCGTCCTCGCTAGATTCCAGCTGGTTGGTCCTTGCTCTTGGCATACAGCCTGAACTCTAGCTGACTGCTTCTGGTTAGGTCACAGGTCGTACTTGGCGGGGCTCTGCCTTTGGTGGTGTCAAGGGTCGTACTGAGCTCCCTGGAATTGTAGAAGGTAATAGGACTACTGCAGCCTTTGAATCTTGACTAAATGCTTGATATCAGACTACCTCGCGGGTAAAATATTTGTCGACGAGTACGTCACTCACCATCGCACCCTCAAAGATATCCAAGGTGGATTCGATGACATGCATGTGAGTTCTTTCATCTTCTAACACGTGGGGTCAACGCTAATCACCGATTCACGTACTTTTTTTCTCTTAGCAAGGAGAGTGCATCCGTTGCGTGGTGGACATGTCCAAGGTTTAGGCTTATTGAAAAAGAAAACAAGTGTATCATATCACATGGAAATAAAAACTAGTACTCAACAAAAACGAGATGCTTGTTGACATGTCTGTTATTTGTTACCCAAATCTGTTCATAAAAGCCTTTTAAACTCCCCGGTCGACCAGCATCCTTTCTCTCCTTGGAACTTGTCCGCCATTGACTAGCGCAATCCATAACCCACCTAATGCGCTGAACACCTCCTTTCTTCGCCCCCCAAACCTTCGCCAACAAGCGCGAATAAGCGCGAGCAGAGCCAACAAGAACGAGATGTCTAGCATCAACCTCCGCACAATCGTCAAAGTCGGGTTCCTGCGTACAACCTCTAACATTCGACGAGCACTTATGACTGAACGTGCAAGCGGAGTGAGGACCACTGACCAAGCGCCAAACGAACGTGGGTCGAGGTTGAATGGCAGCATAGGATGGAGAGGAGAGTGGCGCCGTGGTGGTGACTGACGCGACGAGTACGAGTGGAATGAGCCACCATGCTCCATTGTCTCCATACGTTCACGTAGCGCGGCAAGGGACGCCTGGATATCGACTATGGCGCGTTCAAGACCCATCGATCCTTGTGGCGAGCGTATAGCGTCGTGGTATGGCATTCCGTGAGTTGGATATGGGGCCATAACCTCTGAACCTGGCATGTGTGGGTGGTGGTATGCAGGATGAAGCGGGTGCACGGGTTGGGGCGAGAAGGCAAGTGCAGAGGCTTGTTGAGCGAGAGGAGCAAATGCTGAAGGAGCGGCATAGCGAGGCTGGGGCTGTGTGAGTGGTACACCTGCCACAACAGGCATAGGACCCTGTACGCCGGGGGAGTGTGCAGGCGAGAAGGTAGCATTTGACTGTGCAACGGGGGTGCGGTACCGGTATTGGGAGGAGTGGCTAGACCTCGGCCGTGCAATTGCGGGGGAGGTAGACTGTTGGGGCTGCGCTCGTCTACCTTCGACTTCCCCGTCTGTCTCAGACTCGGTTGTTTCGTCTTCGGAGCTTTCAAATACTCCCGCGTCACCGCGTTGAGTTTGTCGTTGTACACGAGTGGGGTGTTGTTCCTGAGCTCCCCTCAGTTGAACCCGCGCCGAGGATCTAGAGCCTTGCGTCCTGGAAGAACCAGAAGACGAGGTCTCTGCTCTATCGCGTAAAGAGGTGGATGCTCCCATATTGCCTATCGACGCGTAAAAATTAGTAAAATGTTGTTGATTAAAATTCATACGAAACTTACTACTCATAACAAGATTATTCGGATCGCCAGCAAATGAATCAAGTTCAGCGATAAGATCCTTTGCAATCGTTCGATCTGGATACTTGCGTAGCACCTAGGTTTTAAAAGACGAGCTGTGAGCACAATGGAAACTGGAGGAGCAAGACGCGTACCTTCTTCAAAGTTTCGACATACATCCACTGAGCCTCGCGCTTATCGAGGTCTTTATGCTTGGCCCACTCGTCCCTGTCGAAACTCAGCAAGCGAGAAGGTCGCCCAAATAGAGACTTACCATTTCGCTCGTCCCAACATATCCCACATTCCGGGCCTTGCTGTCTTGACATTACCAAGCGTAGCTATGTTGCAGAACTTAGTACACGTCTACACGGCGCCGACTAGCGCGCTCACCTTGCTTGTACAAGCTATACATCGCTAGCTTTTCTTCATATCCGGTTTGGATTGGTCCGGTCTTTGGTAGGCTGAGAGAGTTTCATTGTTAGTGGAATGTTGACTTAGTAAAGATCGGCGCACCTCTGAACGATTTCCACGGCTCGATTGAACTGCCTGTTGAATGAAGCAAGGGCGTCAGCAGTAAGATATTATCATAATAATAGCAGCCATACGCATCAATGAGACTGTCAACATCCATCGTGGTTCGCTCTGCCAGCACTGAATGGGATAAACAAGGACGCTAGCCGGGTATGTACGTTTGCCGCAGTTCCCGATGCGACCCGAATCCTCGCCGATACTACAGCAGTTTATTCAGTGCCAGTAAAACGCGGTCTGGCGCCTTGAGTATGTGGCAAGGAGAAGGCGCCTGACGAAGGGGTGAGTCTACGAATGGTGGTAGTCGCGTGAGTGCAAAGCCGGCGCTGGATGAAGAGACAAAACATGTGAAATCCGGCATTGGGAGCCGGTATATGCCTGTATAGGCTGCCATTCGCCGGATGGCCTAGGCGTTTCATTCAAAAGTGCTATAGTACTTACATGCGCTAGCACGCTGGCGATGGGAGGTAGGAGTCGTAAATGATTAAGTGTGGGGGATTAGAGTGTTGCATATAAGGCGAACTGAAGTCGGGTGCTTTGGCCTGATTCTTTGCGATTGCTTACGAAGCTAATACTAACACTTAGATGTATAAATTTCGCGATACAAAACTGTCAAAATGGGGTGTTTAGAATAGATACTGGATCGTACTGAGAAAGACTACATGGGTGTGTCTGTGGGAGATGGGGAAGACGTGAATTTATATTGGTTGAATGCAGGCTTTATGGGGTTGCTAGTGGTTGCTCCGATACTAAAACAACAAGTTTACACCAAAGCGACGTGCTTAGACAAGGGCTACTTACAAGGTAGATGTTTCCATGCGTGCTTGTGTCCGCCTCGTAGTTTGACCTCTTTCGAATGTATTTTACCTGTGATATTCCATTTAAAACCCCATAAAATATTGTAATATGCCTCTCTCTCAAAACACAAATGACGCACCCTTCCATACAAACGCTCCATAGACGTCCCCAGTTGTTCCATTTGCTCGTAGCCTTACTCTACTGACCGTGTAGTACGAGTCTTGGATACCTTTGTGTTCCCACCTATCCCATTATTTTTAGCTCCAGATCGCTAAAATGCTCGTCCATGAGAGCCCGACCTAGCCTGAGTAACCCGTTGACCGATCCCATCATCCGGCAAGCGTGAAATGACTTCAAACAACGATTTTGGTTTACGGAAGACGCCAGTCACAGCTTTTGGGATATTTGTGAGGCCGGCGATGGGAATTCTGAGCTGGTGGGCCATAATAGCGACGCCCCTTTTTTTGAAGTATATAGATTGATATAGCTAACCCAGCGAGAGCACGTAGAAGTTTAAGGATGAGGGAGACTGAGGGATAACCGCCAATAGTCACGTGCCTTACTCCCGAACCGATAATGCACAGCCACTCGACTGCCACAGTCTCGCCTCCACCACGACAGCCCCGAATCATGTCTTCTACGCCGTTTGCTAACTTGTATTATAAACGTGTAAGAACAATAAATGGCCAAATTTTTTTAGGGGATAAGTTATAACGTCTATGCTCACAGACTGTGGCCACTCCCCGGGCATGGTGCGCCTCCTTCGTCATCTTAGCTTAGGCCGTCTTATAACCTTGGTGCATTGTGGTATGATAGCTATGTGTGCTACAAGCCAACGTCGACAGTATTGTCAACTGCACCGGTAGTTGACTGGATCTACACCTGTGATACTCATCTGTCGGATCCTGGGTTTGCGGCTCTACAAGCTCCGGCTGCATCCCCTACGCCAAGCGCAAGCCCAGAAGAAATAGCAAAGATAAAGGAGGAGTGGGAGGCTAAACAGAAGTGAGTATTGGGCAACGATACGAGTGTGCAAGCGTCCGATATTGATTGGTTGAAGGATTAAGAAAGAGGCTGAGAAGGAGAAGGAGAAAGAGGACAAGAAGGACGATAAAGGGGGGAAGACTAAAACTGCATCACCCAAACCTGCATCTCCAGCACCTGTGGCATCTGGTTCTACGACACCCAAGCATGATAAATATATATTACACAGACAGTAAGTAGGTGTTAAAGTACACCAGTCCTTTACTAACGCTACTTTCTAGGTTCTATACCATGCGCTTGACCGACCATCGCCGCCAAAGGCAGAAGAAAGAGGTAGAGGCAGTTGCTCCGAAGCTAGCCGGGGCCGAGTTGAGTGCGCCAAGGCAGATAGGTTAAGCATTGGTATTTTGTTGTCGCTGTGCGTACAGATTGTAGTACAAACTCTTCAAGAGATATTCCTTTAAATTGTTTTGGATTTGGGTAACGAACCAGCTACGCGGTCAGCAGCTTTAAAGATCCTTCTTCCCAGCAGCCCGTTTCTTCTCGGCTTCCTCGCGGCGGAACTTGGCAATTTCCTTCCCGGCCTCATTTTGAACACGCTTGTGTAGAGCCGGATTGTAGCCGATGGCGAAGAGCATCTCCAGGTGGACGAAGAATGGCGCCAGGACTACCGCACCAAGGAGATTATCCAAAAGTGCGGGGGCGCGACCTTCAGCAGCACCATGCCCAATAAATTGCATGATCCAGCTAAAGGCATGCAGCGCCCCTGCAACTTTCATGTCCTCTGCACGGTGGGCGTAGGATGTTGCTGTGAGGCAAGAAAGTACGAATTGGGGAGTATATAGCGCCTGATGTAGGGTATGTAAATGCCAGCTATACAAAGATGAGGTGCCAAGCTACGCACCGCACCAACAGGCTCAAGTGCAAAATAGTAGGCGAGATAGCCTACAGTCATTATAAATGTCCAATTGGGCTCGAATGTTAAATAATTGTTAATTTGGTAGGAGATTGCTGGTGCGAAGGACGGAATGCCAGCGTTAGCTAGGAAGACCTGAGCTGTCCTGTGTCCAACATGTTGAAATTAGCAGTAAATTTACTACACAGACGTATTTCACTTACCACATGATAATGGGGACACATATAATGTGGATTGCGATATTGATCTTGTTGGAATGGTATGCTCCATAGAACGCCAGCTGTGCAGGGTTTGAGCTGCGCCTTGGGTTGGCTGGACGGGCGAACGTACCTGGTGGTTAACGTCAAATATTTTGGAAGACATGGCGGTCTCACGAGGGATGCCGGGGGATACGTAGGTGTCTGCCTGCTTATAGCTGAGCTGGGATAGAAGCAGCCGGCAATGCGGGACTCCATATCCGAGGCCGAGGCGGGGTCACGTGCACCGAGGACATAGCCGCGGATTTGTCATCGAAACTGCCGATTCCTGACGCCAGCCTCCACCACGCACACTTTAAATCGAGGTGGTGCGGTGCGGCAATCTCACATTACCCCCATTTTTTCACCACGGCCGCTCTTCGTACCTTCGCTCGTTCCAGCATGGCCTCGGTCGTAGCTCCCATGAACATTCCCCTTGCCCGCGATATCCCCACTACATTCACTACCTCATTCGCTCAATGGTGGTCCTCAGGCCCCAGCCAGAGTGCTGTTGCTGAGGAGCGTCTCTTCAGGCGGCTGGCCTTTTTCCGTGCGGCTGGCGACAACACACCCCCAACTGGGGGTGTGGTCGGTCGATTGGGGACGATGGAGCTCAGCGGCAAAGGCCGATACATTAACATGTTCACCATATCCCCAGTCGATTCCAACTCTAAAGAAGTAGCTCTGTCCTCCGATGTTCCTCCAGCTGTCCTTCTCCCTGGTTATGGCGCAGGTACGTTGCCCCCGGCCTTGACCGAACGATTTGCTCACGCCACTACCAGGCATTGGATTCTTCTACCAGAACTTTGGCGTTCTGGGCGATTGGGCTGCAAAGCGAAAGACCCCCGTTTATGCACTTGATTGGTTAGGAATGGGCCGATCTGCCCGTGTTCCTTTCAAGGTCCACGCCAAACGAGAAGATATCGACGGGCGCGTCAACGAGGCCGAATCGTTTTTCCTCGATGCCTTGGAGGAGTGGAGACAGAAAATGGGTATTGAAAAGATGTGTGAGTCCACATTTCTTATCTTCGCTGGGGCGTTTTTGAATTGAACTCTTGCTCTCAGCGCTTATTGGACACAGCCTCGGAGCCTACCTGTCTGCCGCATATGCTCTCCGCCATCCCGATCGAGTCAGCCAAGTTATACTTCTCTCGCCCGCTGGTGTGCCTCGAGACCCGAACAGCACAGAAGAACCATCGCGTGAACTCGACCCTTCCCCGACTCATGCGGGTGCTACTGGAACTGCAGTACCTGCGACCGAGGATCGAGTAGCAGCACTCAAGGCAGAACAACGGGCGGCCAAGCGTGAGGAGACTACCTTCCGAAAGGTCGCTACCTATCTCTGGGAAGAAGGATGGAGCCCCTTCCAAATTGTTCGCTCAGCGATGTTCTACGGACCCTGGCTCGTTGGCAAGGTTTGTTCTAATTCGTATTCGGAGATGAACTTATATTAATATATCATATTTAGTACTCTGGCAGAAGATTTGACCTGACCGATGAGGACAAGCGTGACATGCACGATTATATTTGGCATATTACTCGTGCCAAAGGATCAGGGGAGTACTGCATATGTGAGTTTTGAACTTAGCCGCATCTCCCGTGCGAAGACTCACCCAAAATTTTCTAGCGCATCTCCTTGCACCTGGCGCACATGCTCGCAGGCCATTGGTTGACCGTGTGAAGGACATCAAGGTCCCTGTTACGTTTGTTTGTGAGTAAAGTTTCGACGCTATGGTGGATTCTTAGCTAAAAGCCTGTCTCAGATGGTGATCATGATTGGATGGACCCCAAGGGAGGTCGTGCTAGCCTGCAGGCGTTGAAAAGTGCTGGGAATTTCAAGAGCCGCATGTATATGATCCAGAATGCTGGGCATCATGGTATGTTGATTCAATGCTTGCTCCACTCCGAGACGCTTATGCACTACTCTTAGTTTATATGGATAACGTTAAAGCTGTCAATAACCTAATCGTCAAAGAGCTGGACCGAGCACTAGAGCCCAACTAGAGTCTGTATGGGGGCATGGAGATTTTATATTAGTTAGGACACTTTAATTTCGATTTTGTACACCCTATGGATACCTTTTGTACTTAGCATTTACATATATTGGTATGAATGTGGCGGAGAGCACGCCGACTTTACAAGATAAAACCTGCGCAGTGTCGGCGCAATCTAATTTATAAGGTTGAAATGATCGAGAAATGATTCTAATGACATCATCCCGTTTGGGACAAATTACTGGCCTGCCGAAGACCTCGCGTCCCTCATCCGGCACTCGCAAACTCTCGGTCATCCTCCCATTGACCACATCATGTCCACAACAGTCGAGACAGTAACTAGAGAGGCGACTGATGAAGTCAACCAGCTAGCCGATCAGAACGTCGATACTGTAGACACAAATGCCCGTTACGCAGCATATGGTGCACGATTACGGACAGCATTGAGGGCCTCGACTAGATACGTCGCCTATGTATGTGGATTGATATTAATACTCTGATCAATTTATTGACTTTGTCGGGCGACTCTGGCAGACCTCTGATATCGGAGAAGCATTTCGACCGTAAGTTCTGTAAAGCAACTCTTGATAGATATGGGCAGATTGACCTCTTTTTCTACTATACCAGGGTTGTACCTCCCGCAATCGTCACTGCTGCGTATGGTGTCAGTTGGCTCTACCTGGCGGTACGCTCAGATTAGCCTTATCATTCACCCTTTTCCATCCTTACTTGATACCAGGGTGATGTTAGCTACGAGACATACAAAGCTAGACGGAAAGGACCTAGCCCTATCGAGGCAGCCAACTTTTCCGAGCCAACCCGACTTACGATATTGGCAACGCAAAGAGCGGTCTTTCAGTCCATCGCTTCGATGTACGTATCCGCATAAGTCTACGGTGGTATACTTCAACTGATTGCCATGGTTTAGGGCATTGCCGGCATTTACAATCCATACGATTGTCAGGTTCGTATATGCTATTAAGCTCGAAAACGGTGTATTGACTTTATGTGATTGTGCAGACAAGCGACCAAAGCATTTGTAAATGTTAAAAACATTCGAGTGAAGGGTGAGTGCGTTCTCTTCCGTGTACGGCCGCATGTAACCCAATTATATACTAGCTTGGGGCCCGACTTTCACCGGGCTCGCAGTAGTTCGTGAGTGTAACTCGTTCTTCTATCGTGATCATAACTAATATCTTACACCTTGTCAGCCTTGCTCCCCTACATGTTTGATCATCCCGTAGAGCATGCTACCGATAGTGCATTCGACTGGGTCAGGGAACAAATGATCAAGGAGAATGCGCGTAAAGCAAAGAAAGAGCTATAGAGTTATTCGTCACGTAGAGTGGTTGTAGATTACATGAGCCTTCTGGAGACATCAAGAATAGGAATCACGACTTTGAGCTGAACTTTTGAAAGCTGTTATACAAAGGCATCTAAATGCGTCGAAAGCAGACGGCATCTAGCGACGTCCGCCATATCCGCCGTATCCTCCACCTCCATATCCTCCACCATTGTTATATCCTCCTCGCCCACCATAACCACCTCCTGGAGGACCTCCACGTGAGCCACCCCGGGGCGGGCCCCCGCGATCTCGATCGCCGTAACCGCCCCCACCCTGGCGGCCGCCTCCATAACCACCGTTATCTCCGCCACGACCGTTATAACCACCCCCACCGTATCCTCCTCCACCGTATCCTCCACCGCCTCCGTAGCCATCATTGCCGCGTCCTCCATATCCTCCTCCGCCACCCCCACCATACCCGCCATAGCCCCCACCGTTACTATTCCCACCGTATCCCCCACCACCGTACCCGTTGTCATATCCAGAATACGACCCACCCCGATCGCTATATCCTCCCGTTGAACTCACAAACCCGGTTTCTCTTGATCCACCTCGTCCCCTACCTCCACCACCTCCACCACCTCGCCCGCGGCGACCTTCTCCACCTCTCCTTACATGCTCCGCGTCGGCCTGTCCAAGGATCCTAGGGGCTGGTCGAGCGCCGGGCAAAAGGGTAGACCGGTGAGGCGTTGTCTGCTTCGGATAAAAGTACTGAGCAGAAAGTGTGCGATTAGATGCTATGTCGGGTTGACCAACGCGAGTAAGTGGGGATGGGTAGGATGATTCAGGGACGCAATTAGGATCATGGAGGACGGAGCCTGAGATGCCGTGACTCAGGCGGGTGTCTAGAGCGATAGGCTAAACCTTCGTGTTTAGTTGGTTGAATATAGATATAGGGAGACGGACTTGCCACAGTGCTCTTCCGTTTGGTATAGAGGCCACAGAAGAAATCATACAAGTCGTTTCCTTCTGCAACGTAGATATGGTTGGCTCCCCACTTGTTCCTCCGTACTTCGTCTTCCGTAAGCTTAGGGTATCTCTCGGCCATAGCACCAAGCAAGCGCTTTTCGTCAATAAACGGAAGGAGTGCCACGCCTTGCCACGCCATCTTTTTCCCATTCATGTCAATCTCGAACTCGGTAGGATAGAAGTCAATGATCGGCGACTCTTCGTCGGTCATGAGAGATTGGAAGGGGATAGGGATATGCACACGGCTCGCAGCTGGGAAAACACCCATCAATTGCTCGTATGGCTTGAAAGGGGCACCTAGGTTAAACTTGATGTCCATGTGTTCAACATCCTCAAAGTCGGCAGCGAAAGGGGCAAAGTGATACGGGTAGAACCACGTCCAGGAAGGAGCCTGAAAATCTTGATTAGGAACCAAAACATAACGTGTATGATAGACTCACTCCTTGATAATAGTATTGTAGTACCCAGCATAAGCCTTCCATATATGCGGTGGTAATCCTGCGCGCGCTAGTTAGAGCCATCTGCCACCTGAAATCTTCGTTACTCACTGTTTCCGCGTTTCTGTATCATTTAGCTCAATCCCGAACTTGGATCGGTAGTACCGCTCCTTGTAGCCAGGCTCCCAAAGCCTAGAATAGCATGCGTTAACAAGGGAATGCTTAAACATGTCTGATAATAAACGTACTTGACAGTGTCTTCTTGATCTACCGTCCCATCTGAATTTACCTTGAGAGCAGGCTTAGCGGGTTGAGCTTCTTCCTCCTCCGGGCCACTCTCTTCCTCCTTTTCAATATCTTCAGCAGGCCGCTTCACGCCATGAGGCTTGTCAGCATCTTCGGCGACCTCTTTGGCAGCGCTCTCGATAAGTTCTGTAACTGCGTTTGCAGCTGCTTCAGCTCCATCCTCAAACTTGACGTCCTCCTTAGGTTTGGAGTCCATAATGGCGTCGGCGTCGGCGTCACCGTCAGTAGGAAGCTCCTTTTCGGCTGCTGAGCTCTCATTAATCTCTGTTTCGTTCGTGACCACGGTCTCCTCAACAGCTGGTGGGGCTGGAAGTGGCGCGGGTTCGGGTGCAGTGACAGGCTTGTTCCCAGATAACGTCGCTCGGCTAGTGGGTTTGAGTGGCGCAGCCCCCGCGAGCTCGGCTCGCATCGCATCAGCCGCGCTCAAGTTGGCAAGTCGAAGGGCGGCGCGGTTCGCCACTACATCACTATTGGATCCAGCGAACGTAGGATTAGCAGGTAGAGAGGCTCCAGTAAAGACATCAAAATTCGGCCGGGCTGGAAGAGAGTGGGGACCTGTGACTACAGGTGGCGTCGGCGTGACCTCCACCGTTTGGGCATCAAGCTCTCGCTCCTTGGCACGCTGTTGGTCAACTTTTCGTCGTTTGGCGTTCTGTTCTTGGCGCTCCTCGGCTACAGAACCGGCGTGTTTTTAGTTTTTAGGTATAGTAGATTGTGTGAGAATTTAATTGCGGACCTTCACGCCTTTTCCTGAAGATTTCGTCCTCTCGCTTTGCCAATCCTTCCAGCATAATCTGGACGTTGGCTTTGTTTGCGGTACCATGTTCGGTCAGATAGCCGCCCATACGCGGCAGTTCATCTTTCCAGATTTTCAAGAGCGTATCAATCGCACCCTCACGAATCTCAAGAGATGGTAAGTGAGGCAAGAAGTCGTTGCCGACAAAGAAGATGAGGAACACCCAGTCATCAATAGCTCGTTCCAAATCAAATGGAAGGTTGGGAAGGTTGAGTTCGATGGCAAGGTACTCGCGCAGCACTGCTACGTCGAGGAAGATAAATGGTTTCTTCTCTGGAGGTTTCGAAGTGTCTTTCTCTTTGGGTTTGCCTGTACATTGGGCGGCAAAGTGTCCCTCCTGGCCACATATTCGACAACCCGTTTTGTTTGCATCCGCAAAGACATCCTCACGTAAGACACGAAAGTGTGGCTCATGAGTAGCTAGGGCTAACATGATCAGGTCGGCATCCTATATAAACTTATTAGAAGCTGCTATTGAAGATATATGGTGACGAGCACTCACCAATCCATAAATAACATGCTTGGTGTTGGGATCGTGGGCGGGATTGACTCGTTGCCGACGAATAAAATCCATAATTTTATGTTCTCCTTCACCCGGAACACTAGCGTCAGATATTATAACTTGTAGCTACACAGAAATCAGTAAGCATTAGGTGGTCAACATGGTACCGGAGCTCTCACGTTTCGCCATCCTGGATCAGAGTTTTGCTTCTGTACGACCCAATAACGTAGTGACTGAGCGAGAAGATCCATGAAAGGCGTTCCTACGCAAAATATCTGTTAGATTAATTTAGGGTCAGCAACAAGCGGTAGTCACCAGGTGTGATAGCATTCGAATCCCATGCTTTCTTGGTCGTCTCCTCTGACACAGGCTGCCCGAGAGCTGTACAATCGAAAACCTCGTTAGACGCCAGTACAGATTTACTTCCGCACAACCAACCTTCCCACAACTTGATCGCCTCTTTTCGTTCCTCCTCCTTTTCCTTGGCTTCCTGAGCCGCACGGAAACGACGAGATCGTTGCTGGTTCATCTTCGCGCGAGGCGCGACTCCATCTTCAACTTGTGAGCGTTGACGTTCATCGTCATAGCGATTGACATACCGATGGCCATAAACAATACTTTGCGCGGGCGCACCATCGAAACTACTCGGTCGGTGTACTTGAAAACCTCCAACATCATGTCTTCTTCGGTTTCTGGTGCAGGCTATGGCTTGGTTAGAAATACATAGTGTCAGAAATAAGAAAACCATTACCTTTCCCTCTGGGTGAGTACATGGATGAACCTGGTATCCATGTTAGCGAAGAAAGCTCATATGGCCACACAAATGCGACTCACAATACCGTTCATGTCCAAGTATAAACAATCCATCTCGAACCCATTTGGATTTGGTTGGGAAGTATCAATAGGAATATCAACCGGGACACCGTCCAGATCATCTATCCGAGCGGAATCCTCTTCGACGACTTGAGAAACTAGCACGCCACATAAGATACGTGAACAGCACACGATGACAAAACTGCTCACCAATTTTGGGATACTTTTTGCTAAGCCAACGGAAAAGCGCAGGGACACCCTGTAGAAGTTATAAGCCAAGAAAACAGCTGGGTTTTAACGTACTCACCATCACGGGCTATTAAACTAAGAACAGATATTAAGAGGAATGATGGTTGGGAGCAAGCGGCGCAGGCTCAACCCACCACTAAACGCCGGTGGTCACGTGAATGACGATCACAAATGTGACTAGCGAGTCATTCTATTCTTGTAAAGCGCTTCAACTCTGAACGGAAGCTCTATCTGTTTAAACCACTGCCTGTCATGGCCTCCCAGCAGAGCTCTCCAGTCACTTCTACTGGGAAGAAACTACCGAACGAAGACGCTCCCACGCAAGGAGGAAAAACCAAGGCTCAAATTAGAGCCGAGAATAGAGAAAGGCAAGAGAAGCAGAGAGCGGCCAAGGCTTCGGCTACGGTTGCAGGAAAGTCGTCGGGTGGACCTAGCGCTGATACTGGTGGTAACAAGGCGGGAGGGGCTTCTAAGCCTAAGCAGAAGAAACCAGCTGCTCCTAGACAGGATGATGCACCGGAGAGGCGTACTTCAGTACTTTCAAACGACCGCCCCCAGTCAACTGTCGCTGATGTCGAGAACAAAATCCGTGACTTGAGGATATTTTCCCATTTCGGTGCTCGTGGGCAACTTGGTCAGAAAATCAAGGGCGAGATACACCCATCAATCATACGGCTTGGACTCTTATTCGCCGAGTACAAGATTACGGGTGCCAATGCGAGATGTATCGCGGCGCTGACAACGTTCAAGACTGTGAGTATTATGCTATGACTACTTGGATCGATGTACTTATTACATACAAGCTAGGTCATCGCGGACTACGTTACCCCAGCAAACAATACCCTTTCTCGCCACATAATGACCTATCTGTCCCCCCAGATATCCTATCTAACCTCCGCGAGACCGATGTCTGTCAGTCTAGGCAATGCGATACGAAGTTTGAAGGTTCAGATTAGCTCTATTGATATAGATCTATCGGAGCATGCTGTGAGTGTGCTAGGTTTATCCGCGGAGTAGCCGTTGACCCTTCCCCAGGCGAAAGCAGAATTGTATTCTCGAATCGACCAATATTTACAAGAACGAATTATAGCAGCTGATGTGGCGATATCGACGTTTGGCCTCGCAAAGATTCATGATGGCGATGTTGTCATGACCTACGCGAGGTATGCAAACAAGCTGCTCGTTGCGCATTTACTCACATTTGTTCAGATCTTCCGTAGTAGAAAAGCTCTTGGTCTCAGCGCACCGCGCAGGGAAGCGATTCGAAGTGATTGTAGTGGACTCTAGACCAATGTTAGAAGGTATGAGCGGCCGCCATAGTCAAGTAAATGCGCTCTGACCACAGACTCAGGCAGGAACCTCCTGGCGACTTTGGCTGCAGTTGGTATCCCATGCACCTACTGCTTGCTTTCCGCTCTGGGCACGATCATAAGATCGGTGTCCATCGTCTTCTTGGGAACCCATGCGCTTCACTCTAACGGGGCGCTCTACTCTCGGGCCGGAACTGCACTCGTTGCGATGATGGCTAAGCAACAACATGTCCCAGTGCTTGCGTGTTGCGAAACATACAAGTTCTCAGATAGCGTGAACTTGGACAGCTTTACCAAGAACGAATTAGGTAGGTGAATAAGTGCCGATCTGCGCCTTTGTCCTGATCCCCTGCGCGTCAGTCTCATCAGCAGAAATGGCGAGCAAAGCACCTGTTGTCCGCCCGGCTGCCAAGACGCCCATCGAAGAATTCAACCTCCAGCTTCTCAACCCGTTGTACGATCTAACACCCCCGGCGTACATTACCGCAGTAGTAACGGAGGTCGGGCTGATTCCCGTGTCTTCTGTGCCAACCGTGTTGTCCCGAGAGACGCAACCTGCGTAGTATTCTGCCGGTGGCGCCGGATGTGCTAGTCATTGTTTTTCGCTGTGTTTTCACCTCACGTTGTATGCGCGAGGTCAGGGGGATGTCAGCTGCACCTTTGTTGATCTACGATAGAATATTTAGCATTGAAACGTGTTCGCGGGGGCGTACGGAGTACAAGCGCAGCATAGACATTAACCAAGCTAATGCACAATCGCGGTAGGATCATCGTCATCATGAGATGAGTCGCCTAATGTGGCAGTGACCCCCTTCTTTTGGGTCTCTGCTTTCGAATAAGAGCGCCGCCCTTCACCCTGCACCACTTTCTCTCAACAACGACCACAACCAGCCTCTGCACACTCTAAACATGTCGTACGGCGGCTCTGTTCCGTTCCCTGGCGGCGGGCATCCTGGTTATGCCAACCCCAACTCTGGTTATCCTCCCCCGGGAGGCGGATATGGCGGTATGGGTGGTATGGGTGGTATGGGTGGTATGGGCGGTATGCCAGGCGGTATGGGTATGCCGCCCCAGCCGATCCCCAGTGCAACCCCCGCGGCCGATCCATATGCGAATGCTCAACCCGGAACTATTGCGTACGCGAAATCTGAAGGCCCTGATGGCATTGCTACATACACTCCAGTCATCGCGCAGGGTAGGTTTATCCTAGTCGCGTCCGATCGTCTCGATCAGCTGATATTTCGTCTCAGAAACTTTCTACCAAACACCCTCTGGCCCTACTCGCGGTATCAAATGGGTTACGGCGACCTCGAGCCAGGCATCGGCCGCTGGGATTCCTTCTGGCGCGATCACCACCAACAACGCTGCTCAACTCCCTCAACCCAATGGCATGTCGATCCCGCCGATGGCGATGTCCATGCCACCGGGGTCGGTTTCCAGTGGGTATCCGCCAGAGTCTCCTGCGGACGATTACCCAGTGATGCGTCCTGGCATGTCCCAGCGGGAGTACGAGAAGACCGTAAAGAGGTGGTACGTATCCCGTTCACGTACGTCATATACTGTAATAACAGGAGTTCTTCTAGGGAGAAGGATCGCCGTGCGGCCGAGAAGCGCGCTCGCAAGGAGGAGAAGGAGCGCCAAAAGGCCCCTCCTCGCGACCCTCGCGACTCTCGTGACCCACGCGACCCACGCGGCGGCTGGGACCGAGATACCCAAGACCCCTATGATATTGCCGGACGTCCAGATGCTGGGCAAGGGCGTCCGCGCCGCATGAGCACCGGCGGTGGCCTGGGCTTCGAACGCGCTCGCCGCATGAGCGGAGGTGCTACCCTTCGAGACGACGAACTGTCCCGCAAGCTCGAGACGCTTGACATGTCCTTCAACAATCGCCGTGAGCGTCGCATGAGCGGCAACTACGCTCCCTCTGCTGGTGGCTATCGCAGCCGCAAAGGAAGCGTGACCGAAGCAGAGCGTCCCCGCAAGAACAGTGGCTCATACGACCTCCCGCGGCCCTCGTACTACCCGACGGCTGGCCCACCGATGTCCGGTGCCCCGGGCGGAGGGTACCCACCTATTCCGGGTGGGTACGGGGCTGGCGCTCGCTCTATGCCCGGCTCCCCGGTCCGATCTCACTCTGCGTTCCCCGCGAGCCATTATGACGACGTCGGTGTTCCCCCCATGCGAGGGGGACCGTCTCCCCACCCTGGACCCTATAGCCGCAGTCGCCACCCGTCCCCTTCGATGGGTCAGTCTCAACTCCCAGGTGGCTATGGCGGCGGTGGCGGCGGCGGTGGTTATGGTCGCGATCCAAACCCTGCAAGCGCGTACCCCTATGGCGTCGAGCGCACGCCGTACTCCACTGCTTCGGCTCCGCTTGCTGGTGGCCCGGCCGATAGTTATGCTCTCACCACCACTCGTCGCCCTGGTACGGCTGCTGGGGGTGCAGGTCATGCAGGCAACTTCCAAGTATCGGGCCGTGAGCTCAACAGGGCGCAGCCATTCACCATATTCGAGGAGTTCTTCCTTGTTGAAGACTTGAGGGAATTGTTGCAGCCTCAGCCCCCGCCACTCCCGGCTGCTCTTGTTCCGCACGACGTTATGGCCGAAGAATGGGATCGTTGCATGCAGGTGAGTCTACAATCGAGACCAGCGCTTGCTTCATACTGACGTTCCTCCAAAGGCCCTCATCCATTTCGCTTCTCAGGCAGTCCAGTCGACGCGCAGCAGCGCTCTCGAGCCGTTGATGGAAATGGTTACTCAATGGAATACTCAGTTCTTCCTACCACGCGGCGTCGATCTCGGTGTCTACAAAGGCAACTCTCGTCGCTCTGGACCAGCAGGCATGGGCGGGTCGGGGCTGCGTGCCTATGACGATTCAGAAAGCGAGTCTGAATCGTCCTCCAGCTCTAGCTCCAGCGAATCGTCGAGTGAGGACGACCGGTATTTCTCTTCGGCCCGTCGCGAACAGCGCGCTGCTCGCAAGGCTGAGCGCAAGGCCCGTCGTAAGGAGAAGGCTCGTCGCCGCCGTGCTCGCAGGCGCCAACGCAGCGTCTCGATCCGTATTCGCGCCGTCCCGCTCAACTAGATGCGCTTTCCCTTTGCCTGGCTCATTGACACTCGGTTCAGCTGTTTTCTTCGGATATACCTAGTGCTTTGCTCTTTGGCAACATCTCATCTCGCAATGTCCCACTAATAATGACCACACGCCTCTGTCTTGAATTAATGTCTGAAGTCCGTAGGAAGCTGGTGCTTTTTACAATACCTGGTTATGTGTTCCCAGTTTTTACCACAACATGTAAACAGCCTGTCCAGAGTCTGTCCGATTTTGTAACCACTTGATGAATTTGATCTCTTTATTATCTGTTGCTAGAAGCAAGCGGTCGGGGAGGGTGTCTGAATCGGGCACATCACCGGACGCAAGATGGCATTTATCATGACATCTGGCCAATCGCTCTCCAAGCTCAACGACAATCATCTCTGGGCTATAACATGCGCAAACTTACGGATCCACAACCAACATACGAGGTCCCGTCCAATATCCCAGATGCTGAGGAGGATAAAGCGGTAGGAAACCCGATCGTAAGTCTTGGGCGGCCGGCCCAAACCCGGCTTAAAAAGTAAATTTCTATAAATTAGCCTGGCATCGGAGAACAGCAATGGCCTAGGATAGTGTTTGGAGCTGCGACACTTGGTGCAGGGATATACAATTCCGATGAGTTCCTCAAGAGCTCAGAGCCGTTGCGTACCGTTCGCCTTGCACTGCGGTGAGTTGTCTCTGGGAGCGATGATGTGACTCTGATCTCTTCTCCAGTTACGGGATCAAAGCGTTTGATACAGCGGCGTATTATGGATCCTCAGAGATCGTGCTTGGGGCGATTCTGCGAGCCGTCGCAGATGAGTTTCCTCGGGAATCTTACAAGCTCGTGAGTGTAGTTTCTACTGCCAGTCTAATCTCACAGCGCCAATAACGAACACAATGGCCCAAGTTGACTAAATGCGGCCGATACGGTAGCCCAGCTGAGGATTTTGACTATTCTCGAGAAACGATTCGGAAGAGTGTCGAGCGTAGCCTGAGCAGGCTCGGAACGACGTATCTAGATGTCGTCTTTTTGCACGACACCGAGTTTGTCTGCACGCCTGTTCATCCAGCCGATCCTACCGGAAATCCTGTAAAGGCTCTCGAGGATCCTGTTTTCGGTGCAGCGTGGGGGCTTCGGCCTGAAGATCGGGATAGAGTGCACGGCGCAGGTGACCAGAAGATCATCGATGCGTTCGACGAGCTGAAAAAGATGAAGGAAGAGGGGCTGATTAAGGCTATTGGGCTAACAGGTTGGTAGGCTAATGGACATAACTATGCATTCCTACTGAAGACTTTGCCTGCAAGGGTATCCACTGCCGGTCCTGCTACGACTCGGAAGGCTGGTTACTGCTAAAGGTAGCCCCCCTGATATTATCATGTCTTATTCGCATTTCAACTTGCAGAACCACGCGTTCGAGAGTTTTGCGCCGCTGCTTCGGGAGACAGGGGCTAAACAGCTACTTGTGGCTTCGCCGTTGAGCATGGGTCTCTTGACGGACAATCCACCCGAGTGGCATCCCGCAGGAGCTGAGATGATCAAGTTCAAGGATAGTCAGCTGTTACCCATGTGCAAGTCTCGGCCAGGGGGACTTCCGAACGTTGCGTTGGGATATGTGTTGGCACAAAACTCCGGGGCGATGGCTGGCGTTCCGTTGGTTGCTGGATTCAGCCGAAGGAGCGAAGTACACGAGGCGGTGGCGGTGTGGCGCGAGGTTGAGAACGGGAGCTCGAATACGCGCAAGGATTTAGAGGCAAAGATCGTTGAGACCATTAGAAAGGCCGGTTGGGAGAATCATTCGTGGAAGAGTCCACAATAGCCACTGTTAGCCACGCAATGGATGTATCTCGGCGCTAAGATAAGGGTCCGTCAATAACAATAGATACCACTAGAGTGATGCACGTGGTCGTCAAAACAGTGAAGTATTTCGCCTCGAGGACACGATCTGGAATTGAGGGACGTATTTCCGCAGGTTTGCACCACCACATTACACCTTTGCTCCCTACGTCCACCGCACATATGTCACGGGCTAACTCGTTGGAGCGGGACCGCAAACCGCTTCCTCCAGTCCCCGGCCAGCCAAGCACACTCTCTGTGGCCGACTCGACCCAGACGACAACCACGGACCGCATTGCCCAAACTCTGAAGAAAATGTCTGAAGAAATCCCGACTACCGAGTACCGGTCTCCGCTCAACATCGCAGGCCGAATCAAGAACGAGGTCCGTGCGGTCGCTTTGTTTTGGTGATGTCATGTGTCAATTGGTCCCTGTTTTTCTTCTAGTTCGCAGGCATGGCCCGCGAGATTCCTGCCGCACTTCGTTCTGCCGACCACGACCATCGCGCCAAGGACAAATCTCGACAAGCGCCCCCGACGGCGAGCGATATTCCACCTGATCATCATCGAGCGCCTGGTGAGGTAGCGAGTATTACGTCTGCCGAGAGAGTCCGGAGAGACTGGGAGGAGAGCCAAAGATCGCCTGGTCATCATTCCTCGTCACGCCACCACAAATCCTCTAAATCCTCGGGAGACCTCTCCCGGTATCGGAGCACTACGTCTCCACCTACCGCTTACCGCTCTGGTGACGGCTTTCCTTGGGACTCGCGCTCCCGGGATCACGACAGATCGCGCCGCCCGGACGACAGTCATTCTAGGCATCGTCACGAGCGCTCAACTGAGGGGCTACGAGACGTTGAGATTCACGGGGGGAGTGACGAATCAGAGCCGCAGACTCCAGTGCTTGAAATTCACAACGCCACTCCCGTAACCGAGCGAGACGGAATGAAGTTGAGGGGCCGTCCGAGCCTAACCTCGCGTGTTAGGTCGTCGTTCCAAAAGATAGGGGTTGGCTCGACTCGGCCTGTCAAACAGCGTGCCGATATATCACGCTCGCCTTCGTCCGGTCGAGGTAGTCGCTCGCCATCCCCTAATACTTGGCGTAAACCGTCCCCGCACTCCTCGATTCGTGCGAATGAGCAGTACGCGACTCCCCACGCTACTAGGTTTCCCGACGCTCTGCCTCGTATCGAATCTCAGCGAATGGACTTGGATTGGGGACAACACATCGACAAGGACCCGCAACCCACTCCGCGCCCTCCTGACGAGGCAATGGGCGTAATTCCTGACCTCAACACTCCAGGGGTTCACCACGAGCACGGACCACGCAGCGTTCCAATTATTGATGGGGATAAACTGCGCTCGATGGAGGCACGCGAACAAGCTCCCGTACATCATGTTGAGAAGAGCGACGCTACAACTGCAACAGCCGTCAACCCACCTTCTCAGCGCGACTATTATCAGGACGATGACTTGATTCTGCGCAATGTTCGAGGACCTCATGAGGTGTATGAGGGACGCGACATCGTGCCCGGTCGTCTCAAGCGTTTGTTGTCTTTGAATGGGCGATCGGTGCCTATTGAAGGCCCCGATTCTCCCCCGGCTACTTCACCCCACACTCCCGTCCGTCCCAAGGCGCACTCGACGCCTTCGGGAATTATTCGATCCGCTAGCTTGATTCGAACAAGGAGCCGACGCAAGGAAAGCTCGAAACCTCAGGAGCACCGAGTTGAACCGGAGGTTCTCCATGTGGATTATGGTTGGTTTTGTTTGCTAAATATGGTCTACTGGATTTCAACTTTCTATTTCAGAATCAGACGGTTGGGGCGAAAGTCCACCGGTCGTGCGAGACGCTCAAGGAAGGATTATTCCTACGGCACCGAAGCGCCGAGGCAGTTTGAAGAATAAGACCACTGGGCCAACGAAGATAGCTTTGCCGATGGGGCAAGTGGAAGAGTTTCACTCTGTTCACTCAAATTCGCCTACGGAGGCTGAACCTAAGGATTTCGTGAGTGGTGTACCAATGCTACGTAGTGAGAACAAGCGTACGACCAGTACCACGACTTTCCATACTGCGCAGTCCGAAACCACTCGACCCAGCACCCCTGCACGAAAGCTGTCGACGAGCTCTACCCGTCAAGCCAAAGCAAGCGCCTCCGAATCAAAGGGCGAAGGATGGCGCCGGTCTCGCTCGGGCGCTCCACGTCGACCGTCGCAAACACTACTCGCGACTACGACTGATACCACCGGGAACCAGTATGCTGACGAGGAACTACTCACTCACGACCCTCAGCCGGTTGATCTTGGTCACGAGCAGGATTATCGCCATAAACCTCATCATACTCATCAGGAGACTTCAGATGCTGAGGGGTATTTCCCTGCGCACGCTCCCCCTACTGTTGTTCATAGATCTCAAAGTCCTGTTCCTCATGAGCCACCGGTTCGTATTTTGCCGGCACAGAGCCCTCCTCCGATGCACAGTCTTCCTCCTATACCGAGTTCCCCCCCAGCGCCGAGTCCTCCTCCTATTCGCCCTTCAACACCCCAGGAAGTTCGGGCTGAAACACCCCCACCGGCCCCCTTGCCACCACGAGCCCGTAGCCCACCGCCCCTCCTCGAACCAGGTCAAGCCTATACCCCGCCGCCTCGAAACTCTCCTCTGGTGTCTCCGGAACAGAGCCCTCCGATACAGACCCCTCGAGCTCATACCCCACCACTGGAAGATAGACAGGTTCATATCCTCCCCGCTGATAATCCTCCAGCAGAGCACCGTACTTACGAGCCGCGTTATGACGAACCCCGCTACCAGCCGCGCATCGAGGCGCACGTTGAGACACACGTTGAAACTGACGCGCGTTCGCCTGTGTTAGGCACACCTTATGTCCTTCCTCGTATGCCTACTCCTACCCTGACTTCCCCAGGAGTACTTCTGAACCGGCCTTCACCTCTCCCGTCCCCTGTTATCGACCGATCGGCTGATCCAGGTCCTCGCACGCCACCACGATCCGTACATATTGAATACGCCGATGATGTGCACGATCCCGCAACGAGCGAGCGTCCAGTCCCTCGGGCGCCCGCCGAACTTCCCGAGACAGAGCAGCAACGGCGGGAACAAAACCGCAAGACGGGTTCAGAGATGTCGTTTGTTGCTGTTGAACCGTTAACAAAGCGCGAGAAACTTGCTGCCTCGATGTTGAGTATCTCCTCAATGCCTTGGCTGCGGGGCCGGCTGTCTGCGCGTTCCCAGCAGTACGCGGAGTCGACCTACCCATCCAGCCATGAAGGAGACGATCCTCGCTATCCCGATCGATATGATCGACATGAGCGACCAAGGCAGCAGACAGACTACCTAGGATCGCCGACTGTACCACAATTGCCTCCGATGAGCCACAGTCCGCCCCCACGTCCCGAGGTTGGCAAACTTCCCTCGTGGTATCCGCGCGAACAGGCCGCTCGCGCTGCTGCCCATTCACCACTGGCGAGGGATTCAAGAGGACCAACAAAGGTCGGGCAAGAAGCGTGGGGATGGCGTTCGAGCCCAGATCCTCATCGCTTTGGCATTCCAGAGGAACCTGAGGAACCGGGGCAAACCGTCAACATGCCACCTTGGCCGTACGCTGGAGGTGTTGTGACGCCAGGACCAGACATGCAAAATGATCTGATTCGAGGAGAGAGCGTAATGACGCCCCCTATGCTACCGCCTCGTCCGGTGCCTCATAGGCCTGAATCTGGTCTGCGAGTAAGCGGAGAGAAGAAACGAATGCCAAAGTACCGCATCGAGCAGGATGATCGCGGTTACCCCGTACTTGTTCCAGAGCCCGGCTTTGATGATAGCAGATGGACAGTGTTTGAGATTGGAGGGGTTGAATTTAAACGTGCGCCTGGGGCGGGAGAGGGGAGAGGGACGCAATGGATACCCAAGAGGTTGAGCGGGCGGCGCCCTGATAGTCACCTTAGCCCTCTCGCACACCAATATTCCGATTCGCCCGCGCCGATGCATACGGCATTAGAGGGGCGACAGTATGATGCATGAATATAAACGATTATGTCTGACTGGTCTCTTTGCTTTTTCTTGCTTTCTTTTTGTATTGCGTGGTTTATATGACTGTATAATGAGGGTTCCCTGGTTTGGAGGTATTGAATATGACAGTTTTGTTGGTACGTGTTGAGCTATGGATGTTGGCGCAAAAGCAGGTTGGATCAAGAGCGAACAAGCTGGACTTTGCAGCCTGTAGCTATTAGCGCTCAACCTTTGTGTGACAAGCGCCGTTTCATCCAATCCTCTTCCCAGCCTCAACCTCCACATATACCCCCTCGGTTTCGAATTTGCATAGGATGAGCTATGTGAGGCTAAGTTTAACGATTGTATTCAAGCAACTTAACGTCCTTCCTATTCAATCGTCGGGATTGTAAAGGATGCTAGTCGTATCACTCAGCTGCTGGCCCAGCTTCAAAACTCGTCAGCCTTTCAGAATACAGTAATGCCTGGCCCTAGCTTGCAGACACCACCTCAGATACCTGATAGCGCGCCTACAAGCAACTCTTTCAGTCATTTGCCGCCTAGCACTCAGCCCACCCCAACTCCGAGCCAGCCAACTTCTAGTCCAAGTGTCTTTGAATTGTTATCTCGGCTTAATCCTGGAGTAGCACCGAGCGGACCTAATAACGCTCCTTCTCGTCCACCTACCGCAACCACCAACTCTTTACGGGATGCTACAGCCTCCCGCCCGGGTTCTGGCGAATCGTCTAGCCTAGATCCAAGATATATGACCGTCCAACAGGCGCTACCAGCTATATCTAAACTTGTCCAGCGTGCAGAAGTTCGAGACAAGATAAAAAAGGTGAGCAATGCTCATCTGAATCGGTCAGCATTGGACTAACGAATGGCTTGAGATACAAGAAATGCAAAATCAGGTAGAGCAGAGTTTATATTCAGACCAACAAGGGGTGATGAACAAGCACGAACAGAGGGTAGCGTACGCTCGAAACCGGTTGGTGCTGCCTTTTTTTTTTTTGCTGCTCTCGCAGATGTCTTGACTAAATTTGCTTAGAGCTAATATAATTGGAGTACCGATAGGCGACAAAGAAAACGAAGTAAGTAATTCGATGGCTTTCCTCAGAGGCATTTCACTCAACAAACTTGAGCAGGAGTTAGCCTCACAGCTTGCGGCAGATCTGAAGAAGTTTCACTTGAGCCGAGTCCTTGCGGCATGGGATGCACAGCGCACCAAGCAACAGAGTCAGATGGAAGCATTGGGGGTTCCTTGCATGTTCATAACGTCTGAGCCCGCCGCTCTTCAACGTCAACAAAAGGTCTTGCGGATTCTATTGGAGAGCATTAATGAGTCCGAGGACATGGAATAGACTGGACGCTTGTTTTGCGCACCTGTGTATAAGTTACCAAATATGTGACAACTTGGGAAATGCGTTACATATATGTAACGGCATGCTGATCACCGATAGGCGCTGAGCTCTTGTCGGTTCAAAAAATTAATTGGGCTCTATACACTCACCTTATACCACATTACTACCCTCGCGGCCGGACAGATACCAGTGTCTGCCAACCAAAATGCTCGTCCTCTACGAAACCTCACTCGGATTCTGCTTATTTAAACTCACTGACGAGGCGAAGCTCACTGCTGGTGATGTCTGGAGGGATTTCGAAACACCGAAAGGTGCCAATAAGCTGTGAGTTCTACAGAGTGCTGAGATCATCTAGAGATGCTCAAAGTTATCACCAGGATAAAGCTAAAGGCCATTCATCGATTCACGTCCACCGCTATGGCCGTAGAAGACATTTCTGCCATGCAAGAAGGCAAGATTTCGAAAGGCCTAAAGCAGTTCCTCCAGGATCAGGTTGTTGACAAGGGGAAGGGGAAAGAGTCTTTAGCTGTTATTGAACCCAAGCTAGGTACGAGCGAGCTTGTCTCATGACGACATAGTAGCTTAATAGGGCTCTAGGTGGTGCAATTGCGAAAAAGCTTGGGATTCAAGTCGTTTCCGGAGAGTCTACCCAGGACTTATTCCGTGGTATCCGTAGCCAACTTGCTTCCCTCATGGATGGCCTAGATCCTACCGACCTGTCTACGATGAGCCTCGGTCTATCGCATTCGCTGTCTAGGTTGCCTTGATCCTAATTTCGTATTTATTACTATGATTGACGTTTGGTTAGGTTCAAATTAAAATTCTCTCCTGACAAGGTTGACACCATGGTTATTCAAGCTATCGCTCTGTTAGACGACTTGGACAAGGAAATCAACATATACTCGATGCGAGTCAAGGCGAGTTTATGTTTGTTATGCTATTCTTGCCGTAAATGACTAGGTTTGACAGGAATGGTATGGCTGGCATTTCCCCGAAATGGGAAAAATAATTTCAGACAACCTTGCGTATGCCAAAGTTGTCCGTGAAATGGGTAAGTTTATTATATGAGTGTGTTGAAATACGCTAAATGGTGCATTTAGGTTTCCGCACGAATGCTGCGACGACATCTCTAGCTACAATCCTCCCCGAAGAACTCGAATTAACTCTGAAGGCCGCCGCTGAGATCAGTATGGGCACTGAAATATCCGAGTCTGACATCTCCCATATCCATTCTCTATGCGACCAAGTCATTTCCATCACCGCGTACCGCACCCAGCTCGCGGAATACCTGCGAAATAGGATGAACGCGATAGCTCCCAATCTTACAGCTTTGGTTGGCGAACTCGTTGGTGCGAGGCTCATTAGTCATGCTGGTAGCTTGATGAGCTTGGCAAAGCATCCTGCGAGCACTGTCCAAATCCTCGGGGCCGAGAAGGCCTTGTTCCGTGCTCTCAAGACAAAGCACGATACACCAAAATATGGTCTGATCTATCATGTGAGTGCTATTCGAGATATTTCATGTGCAGATATCTCATACAGTATTAGGCTTCCTTGATTGGCCAAGCACCCCAGAAACTCAAGGGAAAGGTAAGAGCTAGAGAGTATCTGCACAAAGTTATCTAACTGGTGATGTAGATGGCGCGCATGGTTGCAACAAAAGCGGCCTTGTCTATTCGCGTAGATGCCTTAGCCGACGTCGACGATAAGTCGGAGGCTACTGCTGCAGCGATCGGCATCGAAAATCGAGCGAAACTAGAGTCAAGGCTTCGTGCCTTGGAGCATCAGTCTGAGCTCGGCAGTCTGCCGTTCGCCAGCAGCCGAAAGCAGTCCAAGTTCGAGATGACTGGTGCGACGAAGCAGTACAATACCGCTGCCGACTCTGTAGGTGCCGACAAGATGGATTTGGATCCCATCCCGACAGAACGTGCGCCGACTGAGGCGGCAGTTGAAGCCGTCCTGGACGTAAAGGAAGAAAGGAGGAAGGCAAAGGCTGAGAAGAAACAGGCCAAGGAAGAGAAACGTGCGAAGAAGGCGGCGAAACAGGCGGAAGAAGCAAAAGCGGCAGCGCCCATAGCTGAGGTCGACGAAGAGGAAGCGAAGAAGGAGAGAAAGCGCTTGAAAAAGGAGGCGAAATTGGCTGCGGCTGCTGCTGTTGCCGCGGTGGCAGAGGAAACCATGGCCGCTTCAACATCCAATGGAGCTGAGAAAAAGCACAAGAAGAGGCGGGTAGACGACGGCGAGTCTCCCGAGAAGAAGGTTAGTGGTGGTCAATTAAATGCGTACCATTACCTGACCTCGGTACGTTTGGTTATTAGAAAAAGAAGTCTTCATGATTTCAGTTTGCGTTTCTTGTATTTATTTCATGACAATCTTGTATATCAACTTGGGACCTCTGAGAACCAGCCAATACGAGCAACGCCATCGGGCACTTGTTTGCACATATTTGCACGTACTTGTGAAGATCGGTCAGCGCCAGCCTCTGTGTACCGCACCGCCGTACCCTCTGTACCAGTACGGCTCTCAGGCCCGACCAGCTTCGTGACTGTTCTTCTTGGCGCGACATCAAGTCCGAACTGCTCCGTTGTATCACTTATCTCTGACACCGAGGCCCGCCACTCCCTCCCTCGACCATTCAGCTGTGAAACCGTCGAGCAGTTCGGCCCGAGTTCATTGAGATGGATATCAAGGACATCATGTCGCTCCCTCATGTGAGTCACCTACTTCGCTGAGCTACCTATCCGCTGCATCTATTATCCAGACCACAAGCATCAAACCCGAGTTGGCTACCGTACGCTCTGCTGCGACCCCAAAAGCCCGCAGTGCGTCCCAAGACTTGGACGGCCAGCGCCCACCGAAGCGGTCACGCAAGGCTATTAACTGTGATCCTTGTCGAGCGAGCAAACTAAAGTGTGACCGTGGCCGACCGTGCTCGGGATGTGTGCTACGAGGCACCACCGCCCAATGCTACCCCGACTCTACTTCAAACGAACACAGCACTCCTGCTCACATTTCTAGCGTAGATACGGTGGACCTGTAAGCTTTTTTCTACCGACTCAACGAAGCCTCTACTAAACACACCGCTGTTTAGTCACACTGGGGACCCGTACGCTGAGATTGCACGTATGCGCCAGTCCCTTGCCGCCCTGGAAGCCCAGCTGGCACGCCATGGAATCACACCTCCAGGGAACTCAAACTCCAGCCTAGTGCCAGCAGCATCTGTTAGCAACGGTGGAGGAACCAACGGACATATCAGTCCTTCTCAGATTTCCTCAACGCCAACAAATGAAGGCGAATCGACCAGCAGTCCTCCAGCAATGGAGGCTGGGATGTATGTCGGGCCAACTAGTGCGGCGAGCCCGCTGTTATCTTTTAGGGTAGGTCGACGATAACTTGTTGAGGTATTCGCTCACTGGTCCCGATTTAGTACATGTCACAATCCAATGGTGTGTACGAGGGCGGAAGCGTCCCGACAGAAACATCTCCGGATGAAAGCGGCGCTGCGAGCTGCTCATTGGACGTACGGCAAAACCTCGACTTACTGGCAAAACTCCCTGATGTGGCTATTGTCGACGGCCTTCTCAAGCACTACTTCGAGAACTGCACATGGCTTAACCGATATCTTAATCAGCCTTCCTTACAAACGTCCTGGACACGGTTTAAGGTCTCGACTTGTACAGATCACCTGACGGTTTCCATTCTGTTTGTCGTACTCGCAATCTCGCTTCACTATCTGCCAAAGTCCCATCCACTTGCTGCGCAGTTAAATGGGGCCAATTCCCTCTCCGAGGAATACTATGAAAACAGCACTATCGCTCTCGAGCGACAACGAGCAAATGGGCCCAAGGTGCCAACCATGGAGCTTGTAGAGCTGCATCTCCTGCGAGCTGGGTACCTCTCGATCTTCAAGGTTGATTGCGAAGAGATTTGGACCATCCGCGGCGAAGTGATGAGCATTGCGCTATCCTTGGGCCTGCACCGCGATCCCGGAAAATGGAGGCTAAGTCGAGAGAAAATAGAACGGAGACGTTGGGCGTGGTGGAATGTGCTGCAGCTCGAAAGGTTAGTTTAGGTTTGGTGCATTTACGATCCGTTGTTTATCGTTCATAGGTGGCAAGCGTTCCTCTTTGGTCGACCCATATCTATCCCCAACTCACAATTCGATACTATGTTCCCTATGGAGGATGTCACAGATCCCGCTGTGGGCGCGGCCTCGAATCCGATGTTACCTTACCTACACCTCTTCAAGTTGACTTTAATACTAGGCGATGTGATGACGGATGCCACTTCATGTCGCCCGGTTTCATATGACCGTATACTCGCGCATGACAACGATTTGGAGAACTGGTTCAAGCATCTGCCTCACGATTTCAACGTGGACGATTATCGCCTGGCCAGTTTACTCTCTTCCCAGTCTCCGGCCTCTCTCCGCCTGGGCGTACAGAGTTTGTGCATACGGGCGCTTGCGTATCACATCAAGTTCACACTCCACCGGCCGTTCACTACACCCCAAATCAGGCGAGATGCACGAACGTCCGCCAGCTATGATGCATCGATCGTTGCGGCCGACAAATTGATTCATCTATTGACAACCTCACGCCCGGACTTCATGTCAAACCCTTTGCTCGCTGTGCCAGGACATATATCATGGGGCCCATTCCATCTTTTCGCAGCTGCAATCTCATTCATATTTTTACTCATTTGTACGTCTGAAAATTTGTTAAACCGGCAACCAGTCCCACTTACTTTGATTTCATAGGGAAACCCGATCAGCCTGGTACTGCAATGTTCAGGTCAAATATCCAACGGGTCGTAACTGCACTAGAGAGCTTGCGAGTCGATATTCCTATCGCAGATCAGGCACTGCGGATATTACAGACACTAGCGCCGCTATACAATGACGGCTCTATGCGCAAAGTCGACGAAAAACAACGAGACAACTGCATGTCGCTCGTCCGTCGTCTCGCTTTTCCCTGCCACGACTCACGACTAGCCAGTCGCTCTTCAACTGGGGATTCGCCATCGCAATCATGGAGCGCCTCGCTCTCGCCACCCAATACCACTACCAACCGGCCACTTGACTCGGTACCCATTCCACTTCAAAGCAATTTTGGCCCACAACAATTCGAACCTTCTCCATACCCACAAAACTCCTCCGAAGAAGCCATGTGGAGCGCGTCGCTCGGTCTCGATGGAGATGCATGGAATATGTTTTTGTACGATAACAGCGCTCGTGCGTTTTGATGTTTTGTATCGTTTCCGGACTCTTGCCTTGTTTCCCTATACTGGGTCTATTATTTTTCCCTTGTGGCTGTATCCAGAACCAGTGTATTTTGGTTGTGTTGTAAACTTAAGGAGAAAAGATATTTTGTCTCACGTGGCCTTGGGTGACCAAACAAGTCAAGCACCCCGATTCGGTATTTGCCTTTCGTCCTTGCCCAAGTCCTCCGCCACGAGTATCCTTCAAATTCAAAATTGCTTAGCATCCTCCGTTCTGTGTGATGAGTTTGAGACTTGGCCTTTCTCATTCTTTGCTAGACCAACCGACGCCTGAGAAAATCTTAGGACTTTGGGAATCATTAAGGTAAGAGCACTAGACGATGTATATGATACCTCGGTCTGACCAAAATGGGTACAAAAGCCTTGACGGTTTAGACACTGGAGGTAAGCCTATATCAACAAATGAAGTGCTAAATTCTGACAAATCACTCAGACGTTCGTGCCGCCAGGGAGGTCGATGAGGAAGAACCCCCAAACTCAACAGTGTACGACTTCCGAGCAAAGGTTGATGGGTCTTCTTTGAACGGTAGCAATGGTGTATCGCCTGCCGCCAAAGATGTAGTCTCCAAGCTAAAGAGGTGTGTTCAACATTCCCGCACTTCTTTTCGCACTTACATTTGTTAGCCTTACCCATTTATCAGCTCTTCTGACGTCTCTAGGAGAGCAGTTGCTTTCCAATAAATCCGACGATGATCTCTCAAACTACCTCCTTGACCTTGTTGGTATGGACGAGATAGATCTTGTACATGAAATTATGTCACATCGTCGTGACGTTGGTTCAGCCGTAAGCTTAAGCCATTCGAATATCACTTGATCTAAATAGCCTTCAACTAGCTCATGGAAGAGCCTGCTGACGCATCTTCTGGCGCCGTGGTCTCGAAACAAAAACGATATAAGCCATTGGATCAGGAGCTCGGTGAGTTTGCCCAAGGTATATGCAAGTAAATCCTTACAACTTATCCGACAGACGACGGAAGAGTAGGCTTTACGGCTGAAGAGGCCAAGCTACGCATCCAAGAAAGCTTGCGCGCCAACGAAGAACGACCGTTATATAGCGGAACAGGGGTATGTTACACTACTGATCGTATTCAACCCACTTTAACGAGTTGGTTAGATCGCGGATGGCCCAGTGTATCCCCACGTATACACATCAAGCTCCAACACACATGGAAATATTCTCTCTATGTTCGGATCAAAGTTTGCTCTGCCAGTAGGCACACAACGTAATACGTACGAGGTAAAATTCTGTGACTGCGCCTTCCGTTCTACGTGCTGATATCACTCTGAAGCAATATCAAGAAGTCATAATACCACCCGCGAACGCTGTTCCGCCAAGGTTAAATGAGAGACTAATCCCAGTTCATGAACTTGATGTGTTAGCTCGAGGATGTTTTCCGGTATGTATGCTTCACCACACGGCAGCAGCTGAATCTAATCAACTCAAATGCATGTTCTAGGGTTACAAATCGCTTAATCGGATTCAGTCAATTGTCTACCCCACCGCTTACACTACGAATGAAAATATGCTGGTTTGTGGTTCGTAAAATTATTGGCTACCAAGCCGGTTTTTGCTAACGTACCTGTAGCCCCCACTGGCGCCGTACGTATTCTGACATTCTAATCTTTTCTCACTGACTCAGCTCTAGGGTAAAACCGATGTTGCTATGCTAAGCATCCTCCGGGTGCTTGATCAACATATATCCAGCAAAGCGAATCCACAGCAACTGGCCGCCGCAATTGACACAAAAGCATTCAAGATCATATATGTGTGCGAACTTGCGCTGTTGAGATCGAGCAGGTCGCTAATAAAATCCTTTCTTTAGTGCGCCCATGAAGGCACTAGCTGCTGAAATAGTACGGAAGCTAGGCAAACGGCTGCAATGGCTTTCTATCAAAGTCCGCGAATTAACGGGTAGGAGTGTTTTGGATTATGTGCGATGAATAGCGAACAATTTTTTACAGGTGATATGCAGTTAACCAAGGCTGAGATTGACGAGACGCAAATCATTGTTACTACTCCTGAGAAATGGGACGTTGTGACTCGAAAACCAACGGGAGAAGGAGAGCTCGCCTCGGTAGGCAATGTTACGAGTACACGGGCTCCTTATTAATCGTCCTACTACAGAAAATCAAACTTCTGATTATAGACGAGATCCACCTGCTTAACGATGAGCGAGGTGCCGTGATCGAAACCATTGTTGCAAGGACTCTGCGCCAGGTACAAGCTCGTTTTCGTACGCTCAAGGGCTGTTTCTTTATTGCTTAATCCTCTGACTCAGGTAGAATCATCTCAATCGGTCATTCGCGTAGTCGGCCTATCCGCCACCCTTCCGAATTTTGTTGACGTTGCAGAATTTGTCGGGTGAGTCGGGTGATACAACGCGCATATACCTAACAAAGCCCCAACCCTCAGTGCCAATCGAGAACGCGGCCTATTTTATTTTGATAGCTCATTCCGGCCGGTCCCGTTGGAACAGCATTTCTTGGGTATCAAAGGAAAATCTGGTTCGCCCACAGCGAGGAAGAACTTGGACGAAGTTACTTTCGAAAAGGTGTCCGAGCTTGTTCGGGAGGGTCATCAAGTTATGGTGTTTGTGCACGCACGGAAGGAGACTGTCAAATCAGCCTTGGCTCTCAGAGAGGCTGCTAACCAGGATGACTGTCTGGACCAGTTCTCTTGTATGGACCACCCTCAGTTTCAGTTCTTTAGGCGGGAGATTGGCGCATCTAGGAACAGAGAAATGAAGCAACTTTTTGACGATGGATTTGGAATCCATCACGCTGGCATGTTGCGCTCGGACAGGAACATGATGGAGAGAATGTTCGAGGCTCGCGCTATCAAGGTGAAAGCAAAGCTCCTATTTACCTCCGCAGCACTCTAACATCTCTCCTAGGTACTATGCTGCACAGCGACGCTTGCCTGGGGTGTCAATCTTCCAGCTCATGCAGGCAAATGCTTCCAGTCGGTGTTCTGTTTCAAGCATGCTAATCAAAGTGTGATTGTAGTTATCATCAAGGGCACGCAAGTTTATGACAGCAACCGGGGGTCGTTTGTGGACCTTTCGGTTTTGGACGTCTTGCAGGTTTGAAAATTGCGCGCCATAGCTCTCGAGGTTCTGACTGCCCTCCGGGATTTTAGATATTTGGGCGAGCCGGTCGACCGGGAATGGAATCCAGTGGAGTTGGATACATCTGTACCTCCGAAGAAAAACTAGAGCATTATCTTAGTGCGATGATATCACAGGTATGGACTCCTAACCTCCAGCACCGGTTTAGTAGAAGTAACGTGCTCGTTGTCTCCCCCTCTCTCTTTCAGCACCCGATAGAGTCAAAGTAAGCCATGATACTGATTGTTTTGACGCATATATCTAACTACTGAACAGGCTGGTTTCCGGGATTGTAGACTCATTGAACGCTGAGATTGCTCTGGGGACGGTATCAAACTTACAAGAAGCCGTATCCTGGCTAGGATACACATACCTCATTGTTCGAATGCGTAAAAACCCTACCCACTACGGTATGTATATTGCATGAATTGTTAATATTCCCTCTTACCTTTGGGCGTTTTTTTTTTTCAGGCATAACCCGTGAAATGCTACAGGATGACCCACAGCTTGGTGGAAGGCGTATGGAGCTAGCTATCAGTGCCGCGCGAAAGCTAACTGCTGCTGGGATGATTAATTATAACGCCAAAACTGAGGAGCTAATTATCAACGATTTGGGATTAATTGCCGCAAGATACTACATTCGCCACGCCAGCATCGAGGTCTATAATGAGGTAAGCATACATCTTGTACTCCCGTCCAGGGCTTGATCCATGCCCGTATAGCTTTTCAAGCCCCAGATGTCAGAGAGCGACCTGCTCGTCATGCTGAGTAAAAGCACTGAGGTATGTACAATATAATCATAGCTAAGGCCGTTTGGTTTACTAGATCTCAGTTTGCGCAAATACAAGTACGGGAAAACGAGTTGACTGAGCTTGAGGCGATACTGAAGAACGAAGACTTGGTCCCATGCCAACTTCCTGAACCGGTGAGCCCCTAGTTCCATCTCGAGCGTGCCATATAACTAGAATAATGGGCTATTACTGCAGCTGAAGGGAGACACAGCCAATCGCCGCGTTGGAGTCGGTGGGGATAAACCAGACGGCAAGGGCGGTGATAAAGCCGCAGGGGAGCGCAAACCGAGTCCCGTTGACACAACCGACGGCAAGGTCAATGTTCTGCTTCAAGCCTACATTTCGAGGGGAATAGTCCAAGATTTTGCTTTGGTATCTGACATGGCTTATGTGGCTCAGGTTAGAGACTATTTTTAAGTGATGAGCTGCCCAGCTAAAACTAACTGATCTTTAGAACGGCGGACGCATAATCCGCGCTCTACTGGAAATCGCAATCACTCGCAAATATGCTTCAACCGCGGTCAACCTTGCGCAGATGTCACTTGCAGTCGAAAAACGCATGTGGCCTTTCGTTAATCCCATGGGACAGTTTGCGGACAACCTTCGTCGCGATGTCTTGCATAACTTATCCATGTGGGCAGATCAGTACACCCCAGCGGAACTAGCGCAATACAACGCAAAGGAACTAGGAGAACTGATCCATATGAACCACATCCATGGTGGAGCTTTACTCAAGAATGCTAAACAGTTCCCTAGTGCTGAGCTATCGGTACGAGTACGACCACTGACGGCGGAATTGCTCCGAATTCAGGTGAAGGCTACTCGTAATTTTGAATGGAATAAAGCGCGGCACGGGAGACTTGAACCGTTCTGGCTCTGGGTCCAAGACGAAGAAGGGAACAAGATCCTGCAGTATACTCGAGTTGCTTTCCTTGCCCCTAGAGAACAGGCCGATCAGTCCAGCACAGGCGAACGCGGCAAGGAAAATGCTCCTAAAGGGCCTGGTTGGATGGTTGGATCTTCAAATGTTTTGCGCTCAGAGTTCATGATCCCACTTCGAGCGGTCACAGGCCCAACCAAATCCATCACGGTCCGCCTCATATCTGACCGGTGGCTTGGAGCCTTTGAAGAGGTCTCTGTTTCTTTGCAAGGCGTGACGTTCCCTGGAGCTGGCGAACCACCAACGCCCGTCTTGAATCTACCGTTCCTTTCTCTTGATGTTCTATCCGAAAAGCAGCTGGAGATGCAATTACAGGCGCGAGCTATCCAAACGTTTAACGGAATGCAGACTCAGGCCTTTTATGCGCTAGTACAAACGGCGCAGAACGTGCTTCTAGCAGGGCCTACTGCTAATGGGAAATCTACCCTTGTCTTGGCGGCTTTACGGTAAGCGCATGGGTTAGTGATTATACGGGACAACTAAATGCGACCTCTTTTTTAGAAAATCATGTTCGCAAAAATCCTCGCCTTCCGTTTTGGTCTTCGTACCCCGAAAACAAGATGCGCCACAAATTGTGTCGTCCCTTCGAGAACTTGGAGCGAATGCGTCGTTAGCAGGAGCAAAGAACCTTCAGAATAGTCAACCTGGGCGCATACACGCAATAACACCTTTCAAATTCCTCGAGTGGGTCCGCGAGAGTCGACAAAATCTTTCTAGGAGCGCATACATCCGTGGTCTAGGGGCTGTCGTGTTCGAATCTCTCGAATCACTCGATGCCGAGTACGAACTTGCAATTGCGCTCATACGCCACGCAACACAAACCCTCCCAGTGCGCTTCGTTGGGGTGAGCTCCTCTTTGACCGACACGTCCGACATCGCGTCGTGGCTTGCCGTACCACCTCGGGGAAATTTTAGCTTTCAACCTGGGGATCGAGAACAAGAACTCATAAGCAGCGCTCAACCGTTTTCGATACCTCACTCTGCCGCTTTACTCCACGCCATGGCCAAGCCTGTATACTCCGCACTACGAACCCTACTAGCAGAAGAGACTGGGCTGGTGTTTGTTCCCGCGCAAGGACTCTGCCAAAATGTCGTTAGCGACTTGGTCCGGCTATGTGGTCTCGACTTTAATGCACTGGGCTTCCTTGGGAACGGGCTCACTCCGGACGATATGGAGACCTTTATTGGTCGTCTCGGGAATCAGGAACTCGCCGATGGGCTTGCGCATGGGGTTGGCGTTTATCACAGCCGAATGAACGAACGGGATCAGCGGCTTGTTCTTGAACTGTACGCCGAGGGCACGGTACGAGTGCTTGTCGCTCCCCGTGAAGTTTGTTGGTCGATACCCGTTCGAGCTGCGAGGGTAGTCGTGATGGGCACGCAGTACATGCAGTTTGGAACTGGCGGGACCGACCGGGAACTACGAAGCTACACATGGGGCGAGGTGATTCGCATGCAGAGCCGAGCCGTGCGTCCTGGTCTTCCTGGCTCGTTTGTTTTGATGTGTCAAGGGGAGGATCGAGAAACTTATATGCGCTTTTTGAGTGCTGGATTGCCGTTGGAGTCGGAGCTTATGGAAGGCGGTTGCGAAGTGCTGAAACAGTGGGCGAAAGCGATGGTTGAGGCGCAGTTGCTCCAGTCTCCGCAGGATTTGTTAGATGTGCTAGGTCACACCTATTTGAGGAGGAGGCTACGAAACAACCCGAATTACTATGAGGACGAGATGACTGGCAGGGATACACTCTCTAACCTGGTTGACCTTGTGTGGCCCAAAGCATCGTCGTAGTCGTGAATATATAATGGCGGATTTAGCTTGGGCATAGGGCTCAAGTGTACTACAGGGGTATATTCAAGAATAAGCGGGTCTGTATGAAGGCTTAAGCAAATACGGAGACAACACGGAAGTAATTTAATCACGAACAATCATTGATCGGGGGCGGAGTAAGGCCGACATATGTACACGTGACCCGAGCGTTCCTCTGCTACACGTGACTCTTTTTGTTGACGACCATGTCGAGCGTGGTATACGCGCATCTGAGTGGCCTAAACGCCGCCGTCGCCCCAGTAGATGTCCCTACGCAGTATGAGGACATTGAACGGGACGAGACGGACGGATTACCCGAACATGCCGAGTACGCGACTACGATGCACGCTCACGACGCTGGGACTGTGTTGTTGAGGGTCCTCGACGGCGGGCACATGCTTGAGCTACGTGCGCTCGAAAGCGGGATGCGCTCTGCTCGATATGTTTTCTCGTCGCGAATCGCATTGCAACCAGCGCTCGTCATGCTAGGAATTGCGGAACTTCATGTGCTAGTTGTCACTATTAATGGCTCGCTCTTTCGCTTGCGGTTCACATTGCCCAACCTTTGGACATCTAGCCAGCATGCGATCAGCGAATACCACATCACCTCTCTCGACACTCCGATTGACGGGCCAGTTCACGTACCCGAGGTTGGTGTTGTGTTCATTGGGTTGAATGACGGTGGCATTCTGCGTCTCACCGCAAAAGTGGATAAGCTGGACCACACAGGTATGTCGGCCATTTAGGAGCTGAACCCCGCTAATATTTGTATAGGCGAATGGCTTGAAGAATCACTCCATGGACCCCCAAACTATTTTCAGTCTCTGTCATCTCTCATGCCATCATTTTATGCTACTGCCCCTACGGTCTCTCATCCATCACAAATAATCGCCCTCGCTTCCATCCCCTCGCCTCTTGCTGACTCAGGGCATGCACAGGCTACATCTCTTGTTGCTTCACTGTCCAAGGACCGACATCTGCGTGTCTGGCTCACGGGTAACGGCAAATTCGTCGCATCAAAGCAGATACCATCCCAGCTCTTCCAGGCAGACGCGCTTGCGTTAGCTAGTGGACGTTCTGTCTCTCCTGGCAAAACTCCAGGTCTCGACGGCAGTCTTATTGACTCCGACTATCGACCTATTCTGCGTGTCTTGCCACCAGTTTTCGACGAAAACGAGCGCGTACTAGATATGGATGCTGGTACAGAAATTGTAATATTCATGCCCACCCCCTCGGCGGATACAGCTGGATTCTTCCTCTTGTATCGCTTGTCCTCTCATGATCGCTCCTCCACTCGCAGAGACATTGCTTTTGTTGGTCGCAAAGCTTGTTCTGCACAGACCGAGGGTTGGGAGCTACGTGACTTTATTGTTGCCGACGATGTTATGTACCTTCTTTGGAACGCTCAAGGCCGTGGACTTATTCACACTAGCGCCTACGATATCGAAGACACTGAGGGTGAACAAGAACCGTGGTCTACATTATCTACCGATGGCGAGAAGGAACTTTCGCCCGATTCGTTCGAGGAGACTGCTCAGGAGGGGGATACATTGGCTTCGAGTATTCTCTCCGCTATCCTTCGCCCCGGCGCATTTTCCCCCTACACACTCAACGTCGCCACAGCTCAATACATCCACTCGCTCGTGGGTGCAACCCCGCATCTTCTTACTGCGTCCTATCCAACTCTTGCGGAGCGAATTGCAGCTGTAGTCGGGTCTAGTGTATCGCTCTCTACCGATCACCGGACGGGTGTTCAGTTATGGGACCGCTACTGGAGTGCACTCCGGCGTGATTGGGAGGGTTTTGTTGCACGCTGTCAAGCGGTAGAGCGCGCGGGGCGTTGGCCGCTTGGGCTGTCGCGTGCACGGGATGGCTCGGTCGTTGTATTAACTAGGGAGCGTCTGGGTGCACTTGTTCAGCTTGACGAGCCTATGGCACTTCATGCACTTGCCGGTGCTAGTGCGAGCGTCAATCCGAGCGTTAGTACTTCCCTATTCAATGTCGCTTGGTCTCTGCGTGCCAACATCTCTGCTGCCGATCTGCATACGATCGAAGACTCCTTACGAACTCTTGGAGATGGCCGGGTTGCCTTTTCGCACGATGCCGTACTACGAGACGTTGCGCAGCGCAATTTGGAGGGGCTTATTCCTGAGGGGCCGGCTGCGTTTGTACGTGCTGGCGTTAGCATGTTGGGTGACTTTGAAGATGCTGCAAATGCAGCGCTCGCTGTGATTACTCGGCTGGAATACGTCGTCAAGATTGAAGCTGAAGACCCGGATACTTCGTTCAACCCAAGTCTTGGAATAGGCCACGATGGAGAATGGAAAAAGGCACTTACTACTGCATACATTGCACATACGATCGACGCGCGCTATGATTTATGTTTGTCCTTGCTCGTCTTGCTGCTGTTCCTTGCTCTTGATTCACCCGACACTCTGCGTTCGAGTCCGGCGGCGGCTCGTGCTTGCGGGACATTCCACGCGCTCGGGCTCTTGCGTGCGCTTGTCCGCCAAAGTGCAGGAGACATGGACGGTGTCGCGGGCGGATATGGAGAAGGAGAGGACGATATACTAGCCCGATTCGAGACGCTAGGTTTTGCCTCGCCTGGTCCTGGAATGGGTTCCATGGGTGTTAGGACTGGCCCTCAATACTCAATAGTCCACACCTTGCTGTCTCGGGCGACACTGACTACGAGCGTACTACAGTCTGCTCACGCCTTTGTTCGTGAGACTGGCGTACTGTCTGACGTGTTGAACGGGGACGGCGACGCCGATGGAACTGGTGTGGGCGCACTAGGACTGATCGAACGTCTACGAGTGCTGGGGTACTTGGATTTTGCGCGCGGGCTCGTGATGCGTCTTCCACCCGCACCTGGCGTTTGCTATATCCATGCCAGGCTCTTGATGGACCTTGGGCGACCTGACGAAGCAGAAGCACTATTCCAAAAAGTGGCTAATAACTTTGGTAAGTTAAAGCTGCGTATGTTATCTACTCGCCCTCCTGACGCGCATTCTTAGGACCCACGCTACACTTAACTGACTCTGATCGAACAAGTCTTCAGGCGGTTCTTCCGCCTCCACTCACGATCGAATCTGCCTGTGCTTATCACCGACACGTCGCTGAACTCTTTAACGATGCATGTTGTCTCACACAAGCAATTCCTTTCTGGCGCCAGGCGATTGAAGAGGCTCCGCCCGAGCTCGATGCGCGAGGAATGTGGAGCAAGATTTTCCGAGCGTATGTTGACCTGCAGATGTGGGAGGATGCTTATATGGTGCTCGTTAGCACACCTTATGGAGATCTGTGAGTCAAGTCCACAGAATTGTCTAATTTATGAGCATGGCTTCTAATTCTCGTTCGAAACAGTCATCGAGAAAATGTTCGACAGCTTGTCATCGCCATGTGCGAGGCAAACCAGATAGATAGGCTCGGGCGTCTCGGTTTTGTGGGTTACCATGTAGAAGTCGAGCGCACACTCTCCTTCAAGGCACGCCACACTGACCCATTCGCGTGGCCCGATTATGCCAAAGTCCTTTATGCTTGGCATGTATTCAGGGGAGACTACCGGAGCGCTGGCGCGGCGATGTACGAGCGTGCGCGACGCTTGGGTGAAGAGGCTGTCGCCGGCTTAAGTGCCGGAGGAGTGGGCCTGCAGGATGAGTTTGTACAAGTTGCGAATGTGCAGGCGCGATGTTATTTGGCTGCAATCAATTCGCTAGAGCTGGTTGACCCATCGCATTCGTGGGTGTTGTTGTCTGCTACGATGGATGATGGAGATCAGGTGCGTTTGTTCATGGTAGTTCGAAGGCATGAACTAAAGATTGAGGTCTCAGACTCGGAAACGACGCAAGCTTACAGTACATATTCCTGAGGCTAAATTTGGCCCTGACTGCAAAGACTTTGAAGTCATTCAACTCTTCGATATGAGGCAGGAGCATGCGCTCGTGAGCGCTCGAATCGAGCTTTTGCGCCATTACCCCGAACTCAACTATCACAGTGCGTGTGCTCCCCAAGCAGTTAACTATACCATTTATTTATTTATTTGTTAGGTTTGTCTTCCGCGCAAGACTTGATATCACTTTACGTGCGAGCGAGCAACTTCGATATGGCAATTTCTACTGGGCGAATAATTGGAGCGGATCTCAAGGCAGCGTTTGCGGAACTGACAACGCAGTGCATAAACTTGACGTCTCTGGGTGAACTTGCGTTAGTGTTTACCCCCCCCCCCCCCCTCCGACCAGCATCTGACGAGATACAATTCAGTGACGGCGAGAGCATACCTTGGCTAGAGACCGACCAAACTTTGGCATGGGACGGGTCAACTGTACAGGTATGCTATCTTCAGCATCTATTGATAACCCCTTGTTTAGGTAGTTTGATAGCGTGCGTGGCACTATCTCGAGCTTAGCCTCTCTCGGAACGATATTGAAGAGGGCGACTGGGCGTACCGCAAGGTAGCAATGGACACAATGCTGGAACTCGATCGGACCGCACGGCTACCACACTGGCTTGTAGTGTTCTTCCTGGTATGTCATTGATCACTCGTATATTAGAGATAAAATAACCGGTATGCGCAGGAGAAACAACCAGACTATTTGGTGCGATTGTGCCTGAAGTATAACAGAGTACAAGAAGCATTGGGCTACAGTATTCGAATGGTTAAAGAGGTATGGCATTTGTGCCTTCCTATGTCAAACCAAATTTAATCATAACCCCTATAGGCGACTGAGGCGTTGTCTGCAATGCCCCCTCGTCATGCATCGACAACCTGCTTGCCATACTCGTTACTTGACCAAGTTATTGCCGCCGCAACAGAAAAGAACAGCTCTGCCGAGCAGAAGCAATTAGCAGAGTCACTGAAACGTGATCTCAATACTCGACTGTCCAAGCTACAAAAATGGAGTTCGCCTCGGTAGATCTGATCTACGCTTGTCCTGTATCTCTTTGTTGGTTCTTGCGGATCCTTACTAATTTGAGTGGTTTTCACGAGATTGATCCAATCCAGTATTATACAACTAAAAGGCAAACAACAAAACATTATAGTTCTTCTTTGCTTGCATGAGGAGTTTCAGTGCTTGTAACCGGCAACTGGCTAGCCCCTCGGACGGCTGCCGCCTTGGCCGCTTCGGCTCTGTCTGCGGCTGCGCGTTCCTCCTCGCAATGAACTGGAAGTGGGGTATCCGGGTCGATAGGAGGATGCTGGACCCAGCCAATATGCTTGTACTTTTCGTGGTCGGCAAAGAATTTCTTCCAGTGTGCTAACGACTGCGGTCACAAACCAGTATTTTAGACAAGTTTGCCATGTTCAAAAGAGAGAGTGCCTCTCACCTTGAGCTCTTTCTCGTTCAACCCCCTAATATCGTGAGTTAGGTGGGTCTGGAAGCAACCTGTGGTGTAGGCTCGGGCCGCATCCTTCCCTGCACTACAGAGAGAAGGGAATGAATGCTAGCTCACATTGGCAAGCAAATGGTCTCTTACAATGAATGATAGGAGCCTCCCGGGCCATAAATACGGCGCCCTTCCGTCACGTCGTATACATCACCGTCAATCTAGTGGCGTAGGTGAAATCAGGGCGTCCAAGTTCACTCTGAACAAACTTACTGCAAGATAAACACCCTTCGCAGGGTCAGTTCCATCATACTTGGCCAGCTGGCTTTCGCTGAACAGCGTTTTGTTGACCTAGTTCGTATATTAATACACGAAACCTAGAAAGGCGAGCAATACTCACAGGCCACCAAGACCTCACGTTAGTCACTCGTCCCCTGGCACCCCACATCAAACTTCCCGTCACCAGCTGACCGGTCAGAGCGATCATGCCGACGATAACAAGCAAAGTCTTGATGACCTCCCAGAGGCTCCAAGAGTCATCATCTCTCTCCTCGGGACCAACTTCTTCACCACGAGCAATCTTCTCAGCTCGAATGCGCTTGCGCTCCTCCTTCTCTGCTAGACGTTTAGCTTCTTCTTCTCTGTATTTCTGATATCTAAAAGGCAAGTAAGACTAATACAACACACAGATGCGTACACAGGCTACTCACGCAAGATATGGCTTATTCGCCTTCTTTTGTGACACCAGGCGACCCTTGGAGTCCCTCAGTTTAAGATTCCCGTCTTGGTCAAAGACTTGCTCCGGAGCAGCATCAGGCTGCGTCTCAGCTGGTTTATTCTCAGCCATAGAGTTATCAGTCTGGTTCCCCAGGTAAAAGCCTCAGAAGAGTGTGGTGGTAGTATGTTCGAAGGCACTATATACCCGGAATCTTGACGTGGCCGTTTGTAGCGATGTCATGTTATGATGTTGCACGCGGAGGATAAGCAGCACGTGGCAAGATCCCAAAACAAAAAATAGTTCGATTGTGATGCTGTGTATAATACATGAAGTACGCGAAGCTGAGAAAAAGAGGATGCAAAGCAAGCGTCCGGACCTCAGGCACATATGAAACACCTCTAACTTAGAAGAAAGAAAAAAGGGCTACATGTAGGCTCAAAATTAAGAAACAGAATCATTATGTGGAAAGCATGCCAGGATCAACGCTGGTGTCGCCCGAGCGGTGAGAAGTCCCGAAAATTTCGTCAAATATTTGTTTGCCCTCAATGGAAAGTGCTGGGAGCTGGTCGATGTTTGATCGTTGATCGCTATCCCGCGCAGCCTTGTGGCGACGTGCGCGCTCTTCGTCCCAGATGGAGCGGAGTGTAGAGCACAGGTTTTTGATACCGAAAATGAACCCATAATCAGGCTCTTCGGGACGATGAGGAGGGAAACGAGCGTAAAGCCGTCCAGAGGGATCGATAGAAGTGCCATAACCTTTCCCCTTTGGCTGATCGTCCTCGTAGTCCGGAGGAACTACGGTATACTCCTTATTAGTGATTGTATGCGCAAAATCGACCAAGCGAATGTTGACCTCCCCGCGTTTGCGCTTATCGTGATGATTACGTTTAGCAGGCGGACCGTCGAGCACGTCCTCACTAGCGGTCCGGCGAAGAGTTTTACGCGTCGTATCCACTTCGGAGGCGCGCCCGTTCTCACGATCGAGCGACTCGCCTCGTTTGGTCCGCGACGAGGGTTTCTCGGACACATATCGAATATAGCCATCTTGAGCGTCACGATCGCCGTCATAGATAAACAGTAGGCTGCAACCGTAGAACCGATAGCCCTTTAGTCGATGGATGATGCGGGCGAGCGCGCATAGTTTGTACAATAGCGGCGGGATATGGTAAACCAGCAGCCGGTCGCCATCGTGAAAGAACGACTCGAGCGCGTGTCGAAAGTCTTCGGTACGAATCTCGCGTCCAGTGTACTTGTTCTGAGTTGTGTACGACTGGGTCCGAGTGTTCCAAACCTAAATCACGTATTAGCCCCTATTTTTAAGCGCCGCCATCCAAGCTCAGTCGCTTACCTGCATACCACAGACCCGTACCCCTAGAGTGCGACTAGTTGTCCGATCGCACTTTTTCCTCTGGCTCTTTTTCTTGGCCGCGGTAGCATCGACTCCATATTGCCTCGTACCCATCTTTAGATCCAAAACTGATGGGTTCTTGAGACGTCCCGTCAAGTCTTCGAGAAGGATAAAGTGTTCCTGACGAGTGATCTGTGGCTGTAACAACGAGTGCTGAGGTGAGGGGGGAGTTGTCGACTCAGGGATGTTTGGCTCGACATGCTGCAATGGCTCGGGCGCAGACGCTGCGACCAATCGAGAGCGCAGCGGGCCTAGACTCCGGCTGCGGCTCCTCAACATGCGTGGAGGCCTGTTTAAGTCGAGAGGTTGGGATTCTTGGCGGTAATCGTCCTCCAGCGTAAACATGCTAACGGAATCCGAGCGCCCTCGCTTGGCCTCAGGCTGCTGCTCGGGCGACTCCTTGCCAAGTGACTGGGCGTTCAGCGTGCCTTCGCTATGCACTCGTCGGAGCGATGGTGAGGTAGTGAGCTCTAATGACGTCGACGGCGTCGTAGGGTTCTCAGACGGCTTGCGCAATCCGGCCTCGTCCAAACGCTTGCGGCGGAACCTGCCACGACGCTTCCGCCGAGCAGCAGCACCCTCTCCCTCGCCATCTGCAACCTCACCCTCGTCCTCCGTACGAATACCACCAATTGAGGCAGCAGCCCTCCGCCTAAATTTCTTGAGGACGTCCCTGAAAATGTGATCCTTCAGCCGAGTGTTCACAGTGGTGAATCCCATCCCGTCGAAACAACGCGACTCTGGTGATGCACCACCGACAGGGTCTTGGTGAGAGCCGCAGTGACGCAAGAACGAAGGGCGAATAGTGTCCATGTTTCCTTCGCTCCGAACCTCCTCGAGCCGATTGGAGAGATGCGGGGGGAGATTCCGAGTGCCAACGTTTGTATCGGGGGAGTTTGCGGGCGTAGGGGCATCGGTTTCATGAACTTCGCCGCGGTCTGCTGTTACAAACTGCTTCGCCAGGGGGCTTGAAACGCTGCTGGTGGAGTTGCTCAGCTGCAGCCCGGTCGTAGTCAGAAAAGGCGCTTTGGCACCATAAGCGAGCTCGGGGGTAGACTCAGTAGCCCTATCAATAGCACCGGTGCTATAATGACTACGCAGAGAGGCCCGACCACGAAGCATCCAAGTTGGCATCATATGGGTGTTTGAATCGAGCGCCACCTCTGGTAGTTCATCATCGGTTGAATACGTCTCAGGCGACTTCCGTATGACCGGTAGTTCCGCCGAGGCGGCTTTTTGAATAGGCGGGCGGGTGGGCGAAACAGAGTGGTTCGTATCGGTCGTGCTTTCTAGTTGATCGAGAGTAAGCGCGGGGGTAGGCGGGTGGGATGGACGACGAGCACGGCGATAGTTGACCAGCATCACGCCAAGATAGCGTGGGATGAAGCCCAGAAGCGGTGGAGCATCTTTTTCGACCGCCTCATAGAACAAATTCTCCCGGCTAACAAGCGGCTGCAAAGCATCTGATTAATCCCATCGGTCTGTACAAATATAGAAATTTGACGTACTTTGCACACTGCTCGTTTCGTAAACTTGTAAATTGCGCTGTGGCCCCCAACCTGGTTCCGAAACGGACGCAGTGGCACAGCTGGGAGCACACCATCGATGTCCAACGAATCAAGCTCATCTTGGATATCGATCACTCCATTTCCACTCTTTTCTTCCTCATCCGATATATCGCCAAACTCTGGATTTTCGACCGACGCATGTCCACTTGGGGCGGAAACTGAGGTAGGGTGCGACCGAGACAACGTGGACGCGTCAGAAAAGCTTGATGTCATAGACGTGGTTTCCCATTCCGAGGAATCCGAGTAGGTAGCATACGGTGACGGCCGAGCGGGTCGAGTTGGGACGGGTGATGTGGGAATAGGGAGGGGTTGGGGGTGACTAGTTGGCGTGGCGTCCCAAGTGTGTTCGACAGATGTGGGAGATTTGCTGGATGACTTATCAACGGGTAGATCGAGTATCACTTCGGTCGTCGGTACCTTGTTTGAAGACGCTGCGCGCGAAATAGAGGGGCGAGTGCGAGGCGCTCGAGGTGTAGTGCCGAGAGTTTGGTTGGATTCTGAACGTGTTATTACGGGCGAAACAGAAGGACGGGAGGTGAATTTGGGAGTAGTTGGCGCTGGCTTGACCTGTGATCGACCAGTTGGAGTGGTCGACAAGGACGAAGGTTCCTCCTCTGTAGGCTGAGAACTGATAGTACGAGGAGATGTTACAAGAATTGTTCGACTAGGCGATTCCCTCTTGGATATTCGTGAAGAACGAGAGACATCGGGACTAGGACTGACACTGCTCTCGAATACCGAGGGAAGGTTGTCGTCTTGTCGCTGCCAACTGCGACCACGATGATCATCGTCTAGGTCGTCCAAAATGATCCCAACCTGGTCCGACATGCTGCTCCTCCGCCGACGATGCTCCTTCACCTGTCCATCGCCTTTTCCATCTCTGGGATCAACTCGCTCCACCAGGAAAGATTTGGTTCGTTTGGTCGCTGTGCTGGGTTTACGATCGGGCCAGTCAGCACGGGAGACGAATTGTGCCTCACGAACCTCTTCAACTCCATCGGCCGAGCATACCGGTGGGGAAATAATAGCAGGAGCCTTTCCTTTGATTGACGAAGCTCGATGGGAAGCCACAGTGTGATGTTCAATAGAAACCGACGCAAGCTCTTCGTCTGGGGTAGCTGATGCCGTTTCTTTGAAAATCTGGAGGGAAGCGGCGACCTTTCGACCGATACCAGTGGACGCAGAGGCCGATACCATGACCTCGCGAGGACGGGTTGCGGTGAGCACAGACGAAGAACTGTCCCCGGAAGAAGAGGCGGCATGGGGGGAGGATGAGCGGCGCCGCTGGCGGCGTGACTCCGGAGAGGAGCGCGGCTCGATGGGGACGGGGGGAGGCATAGTGAGCGCGAAGCTTCCTGGGGTGCTAACCGGACTTCTCTGCCTAGCGTGGGCGGCACCGCCAGGATTTACGGCAGCGGTGTCATCCCGGTGCTTTGGACTCTCCTCGTCCGATGAGACATCGCTGCTTGGAAAAATCCGGCCCAGCGCTGTGCGCCTTTGCGAGGACGAGGGGTGTGATACCTTGTGTGAGTGGGAACGGCGATAGGTAGGGACACTACTGTGCGCCGAAAACGAGGCATTGCGCCGCCGCTCACGTTCTCTCAAGGCTTTGTTGAGTGGATTGTCATTGGATGGGGATGTACTTGATGGTGAATATGGCACTTTTGTAGGGGAGGAGAGAACCGAAGTGGAGCCGCCGTTCATCGTAAGCCGGTTCTGGCCGTGTCTAGGCCAGTTAAATATGACTTGTGCCTCAAGGCGATGCTCACTTACCTCCGCTGTGCAGTACTTGTGACTGGTAGCGATAATACGTTAAGTCGAGAAATCGGTTGTGGTGGTGACTTCACAGGCTGGACCGGGACGGTGTCACGAATATGGACCCACGTGGATGAGTCAGCGAAGGGGGGCGTAACCTTTCAAAAAGTGGCTGAAAAGTTTTAGGGGGGCTCGCAACGCATACCCCGCCGAGGTCTTATATATCCTGGATCATCAACTGGCTAAAGCCGCGCAATTTGCGCGAAGCGATTTCTCGAGTTACGCTTGTCGTGGCGTAGCCTGGATCATTCTTTTCTCCCAGTGGTCAGTTCACAAACGTGTCTCAGCTCGTGCGTAACTACTAGCCTCCCCATCGAAGTCTTATCACCCTCTCATTTATTCTATACACGTGCCCGCGTTTATCGCGCCCTGTATGATGCTTTCACAGCCATCATGTGGCAATTATAACTACTCTGGAAATAACGCTCAAGTTCTTGCTAGAGTTGATATTGCCTATGGTCCTGATAACTTGTGCTTAAGCACCTGATTCTCATTTACACAAAGAGCTTCTTATACCCGCCTGTATGCTTCTCGCCCCTCCTGGTACTGCGGACCGACGCGAGGAAATTCCAGCCATATAGCGCGCAATATAGAGCTCGTTCGGCACCGTGGTCTGCATGACCCGGACCTCGTGGAGAAATCGGAGTGGCGTCGTTCCTGCCGGCGAACTTATGCAGTTATCGATCACTTACGTCCACCAAAGGGCGATCCATATCGTCACTGTTACCCTTACTATGCTCTAGAAACGTAAGAGAACGTGCATAAGGAATCGAATGGGCGGCCACCTCAATACCTGCTATAGGTTTGAGACGCCCTGTCGAATTCCGAGTATCCGTATGCGTCATTGAGATTCAGACGATTTAAAACTGAATGGCATATTAGGAGGTCAGCAGGTTGTCCTCAAGCCGTTATGTAGGTGACCTCATGCCGCGAGTAAGCCCTGTCCCTCTCATCGAATGCTACTCATACCGTTCAACCTAGTTCTGGCCCTTTGGGTCTAGAGATGCGCCGCAAGACTCGGAGCCTACACCGATGGTCCGCTTTTCTTGACCCGCACACAAATTATGAGCCCATGATCCGAAATCTAAGGAACGTTTGTCAACTTGTCGGCTTGTCTATACGGTCTTGGAAATCAAAGCACATATCTTGACTATACGCTCGATTGGATCTTGAGCGGCGTTCGGACCGTCTGGACTGTAGCTCGCCTTTAAGTCTTCGCCAGGCTGTATATCGATTATCGGGAACTGTGCTTCTAGGAAAAGCTGCTCATGCACCCTGTTCTTCAAGATAGGCGCTCCTCGGTCACTTAGTGGTTCTATCCTAGCTGGTCTAGGTCCTGCAGGGCGGTCAAAGGGCTGCGGTTTGAGCAACGTTTGTTGAAGTCAATGATATGTAGCTGTACAGCACCATCCCGCAAGCGCCCATCATTCCCTTGGCACCTCGATCATGATCATTCGGCGGTGGCAGTCCTGGGACTCACTCGACCCACAACACCAAGTCACATCCGTAATCAACTCGCTAAAATAGATCAAAAATGTCTGCCGCCGCTGCAATTAGAGCTGTTAAAGTCGACCCAGCGCGTACAGCGTTCTTCATCTGTGATTTGCAAGAGCGTATTCGTACGTCGTGTATGTTTTTACGATACGGGTTGATTCGGGATTGACGCTCTTGTGCAGGGGGTGTGATTTGGAAGTTTGATGATATTGTTTACACAAGCAATAAGATGCTTAGGATGGCTAAGGTACATTAATGCATCTATCGGCGTTATTTGACTAAGCCTTCGAAGATACTAAACGTGCCAGTCTTGACTACGGAACAACATCCTAGAGGTGTGCATACACACGTGTGTTTATTGAGAATTTGACTGACGCTTTTCACAGTGTTCGGGGCTACTGTCCCAGAACTCAACTATAATGAACTTGGGCCTCTCCAAATAGGAACGTTTCCAAAGACAAAGTAGGCACGTTTCTCTTTAGCTTTCGTCAAAAACTAAGCCTGTAAATTAGATTTTCAATGATCAATAACGAGGTCGAAGAGGCCATTCACAGGCACAACATCAATGGTGTCGTACTTATGGGCATCGAAGTACGTTGCGTGGGAGCACAGTCTATTCTCACGACAGGTCTGCTGAACTTGAATCCTTCCGCCCTGCAGGCGCAAATCTGCATCACCCAAACAACAATTGACTTACTTCAACGTGGGATCGACGTCCACGTATTGGCCGACGGCGTGTCATCTTGTAACAAAGAGGAAATTCCGTGGGCGCTGGCACGTATGCGACAGGCCGGGGCCCAGATCACGACGAGCGAGAGCATGCTTTATCAGTTGATCGGTAAGTGCAAGTTGTTGGAGCTGGCGGTATGTCGGCGGATTAAGCGAGTGTTTGATTCGGCAGGTGACGCCTCTGGGCCTTCCTTCCGCGCGTTCGGAGCTGCGATGAAGGAGGAGCGAGACAAGAGTAAGCAGGTACTTGCTTCGTTGTTTGGAGAAGGCTCTGGTACTACGCCCGCCGCCTAGCCGGCAACGGGTAGACGCCATGTCACTATATTAGATATAAATCAAACGCGTATTGTTTTTATTTCAGAAAATCAGGGCAGGCGATGCAAATGATCTGGTTCTAGCACCGCATACATGCGTGCCTAATTCCGGACCTGATACGGAGTTGCCTTAACCTTTGAGATAGACGCCTCTGTTCTGCTCCTGGTTATTAATCTTCGGACAGCCCTCGCATGAGACACAGCACAGTCATCCACTAAACAAGCGACACGTTCTCGCCGAGCTCGAAAGCGAGCGCGTCGCTCTGGATCTTCGGGAGTGTAAATTCAATCAGGCTGATGGATACGCCGCATCTATGCGCTGGCGATGTAGGCGAGCGCGGCGGCGCACTCGGCTTACTAAATTTGGCGATCCGCGGACAAAAATGTTATGTGCCACGTATGCCGGTCAGCGCTTATATAACGCGTCGAGTGCGCCGCTCCAGTCACCCATCGTTCCTACCTCTCTCCCTCATACACATCTAATCATGCGCCTTTCTGCCATCCTTGGATCTGCCATCGCCCTCGGCGCGGTATGTCGCGTTCTTAGCCTTTTCAGCTCTTTTACTGACCGCGTTTTCAGACCTTTGCCGTCGCCTCGGATGTCATTGAGTTGACAGCCGACAGCTTCAAGTCTACTGTCGATGCGGAAAATCTTATGCTCGTCGAGTTCTTTGCCCCGTGGTGCGGCCACTGCAAGGCTCTCGCGCCTGAATACGAGGAGGCTGCGACCACTCTCAAGAATGAGAGCATCAAGCTCGCAAAGGTCGACTGCACAGAGAATGCCGATCTCTGCCAGGCTAACGGCGTTGGAGGCTACCCGTACGTGTCTTTTGATGTGCCTGACCCAAGGTCCCGTGCTTAAATCTTGTTGTGCCATAGGACTCTCAAGGTCTTCCGCAACGGAAAGGACAAGGAGTACGGTGGTCCTCGCAAGGCTGACGGAATTGTCAGCTACATGAAGAAGCAGTCTCTTCCTGCTCTTTCTGCGATTACGGCCGACAACCACTCCACGTTCATCAAGGAGGACAAGGTCGTTGTTGTTGCCTATGTCGATGACAAGGCCGATGCGCTCTTGAAGGCCATTCAAGAGGCCGCAGAGAACCACCGTGACGACTACTTGTTCGGTTCTACCACCGATGCTGCTGCCATCAAGGCGGCTGGTGTCACCCCTCCCGCTCTCGTTGTCTACAAGGTTAGTAGCGAGTTGAAAATATCTCGGTGTCTGAAACTTACTTTGTTTTTCAGTCCTTTGACGAGGGTCGTGTCGATCTCCCGGCTGCTCAAGTCAAGTCGGCCTCTGCTGAGTCTCTGACCGCATTCGTCAAGGAAAACGCTGTTCCTCTCCTTGATGAAGTCGGTGGCGAGAACTACGCCACCTACGCCCAGTCCGGTCTCCCCCTTGCCTACCTCTTCCTCGACCCCACCGACTCCAGCAAGGACGCCAAGATTGCTGAGATCACCCCCGTCGCGAAGGAGTTCAAGGGCAAGGTCAACTTTGTCTGGATCGATGCCGTCAAATACGCTGAGCACGCCAAGTCGCTGAACCTCATGGAAGTCAAGTGGCCCGCGTTCGTGATTGACGACATGCCCCAGTCGCTCAAGTACCCGCTCGACCAGACCGCCGATCCTACTGCCGCCTCTGTCTCCGCCCACCTCGCTGACTTCGTTGGCGGCAAGCTCACTCCTAAGCTCAAGTCTGACCCCGTCCCCGAGACCCAAGACGAGGCTTCGTACACTTTGGTCGGTAGCCAGTTCGACGAGGTTGTCTTTGACGACTCCAAGGACGTCTTGGCCGAGTTCTACGCGCCCTGGTGCGGACACTGCAAGCGCCTCAAGCCCGTCTGGGAGAACCTCGCTGAGCTCTACAAGGACCAGAAGGACAAGCTCACCATGTAAGTGTCTATACCAATCTTACTCGAGCACTATACTGACTACTCTTACAGTCTCAAGATGGACGCCACCACCAACGACCTCCCTCCTTCCGCTGGCTTCAAGATCTCTGGCTTCCCTACTCTCAAGTTCAAGCCCGCTGGCTCCAAGACCTTTGTTGACTACGAGGGTGACCGTTCGCTCGAGTCCTTGATCGAGTTCGTCCAGACCAACGCGAAGAACAAGGTTTCCCAGCCTGAGGTACCAGCCGCTCCGACCGAGTCTGTCGCTGAGCCTACCCCTGAGGCCACCCCTGCCTCCACCGAGGCCGCCAAGGAGGCTGAGCACGCTCACGATCACGAGGAGCTTTAGATGATGACCCGAGATGCCACAACCCAAAAATAAGCTTGTCAACATGTGTAGCATTAGTTGATTTAATTTTGAATGCTTGTTTCTCTATCTCGCCGCATGGGAAAGAGTTCGTGTGAACGTCTACATTTATATTCAACTAGGTTTGTGGTACAAATCTATCAAAGGTATTTTGTAAGGCCGTTCAATCGCTCGCCAGCTTGTCTTAGCATGTCTTCATCTTTGCAGAATGCGAAGCGGATGTAGGACTCTCCTATGTTTCGGTGCTCGTCGCAATAGAACTAGCAGTATGTTAGTACGGGGCGCCTGTTTGAATTAATGTAGTTCTTACCTCGCTAACCGGGATCGTCGACACGCCAATTTCTTGAGCAATAAACCAACTCGCTCTAAGCCAAGGGTTATGGGGCAGCTCTAGCCTTGAAAGCGTGAGTAACACACCTAAAGTCTTTGCCTCGGCCATCAATCGACTTGGGATAATTGTAATCTTCCGGGATCTTCAGCCCTGAAATATCCTACAAACCAGCTTGGTCATTTTCCTACACGTGCGACCTATCCTAACACTCACCACAAGCACGAAGTAGCTCCCCTCGGGAACTGAGTACTTCAACCCAAGCCTATCGAAGGCACTCAACAGCACATCCCGGCGCGCTGTATACTCTTTACGCTGAATCGCAAAAAAGTCACGTTTAGCTGCCTGCTCGAGTCCAGCGGCGGCGGCTTCTTGTAGGGGAGAGTTGGTGCAAAACACGATACGGGTCGTTGCGGCGAGGGTGGGACCGATGAGTGCTGGGGGCCCGATGAGCCAGCCGACGCGCCACCCAGTCGCGGCAAAGGACTCTGTACGCAAGGTAGGTTGGATAAGTAAGGTGAATGCACGGGGGGAAGAGAGAATGTGCTTACTTCCGGCCGAGCCAACTGTCACAGTTCGATCCCACATTCCAGGAAGAGTAGCGAACCGGATGTGTTCTTTGCCGTCAAAGACAAGGCAATCATACTGCATGCAAAATGTCACATGAAAGCTTGGCAACCACCGCATATATACACACCACTTCGTCACACATTACGATCAAATTGAACTCTTCGGCGAGCGCTGCGATCTCCTCGAGTTCCGTCCGGGTGAAGACCTTGCCTACTGGATTGTGCGGCGTGTTGATGATAATCATTTTGGCTTTGGGTGTAATCGCGCGCCTGAGCTCATCAAAGTCGATGTGCCAGTCTCCGCTCGTTGGGTTGGATTTATCTTTTGGGGGAGGGTGGAGCGGGACGTAGACGGGAACGCCGGCATTGAAGGTAATAGAGGGGAGGTACTGGTCGAAGAAAGGTTCGAACATGATCACTTCGTCACCTGGGTTGAGGAACGCCGTGAACATAGCATACTGGCCTAAAATCTACTTAGTGCAGAAAAGAACCTTGATAGCATATGACTCACCTTCGTTTGCACCGCTAGTCACTAGGATTTCAGTCTCAACATCCAGCTCTCGTCCAAGATTCGGAAACTCGGGGCTGTAGTGAGCCTTCAAAGCTTCGCGAAGACGTATCCGGCCTTTGGGGTGTGAATAGTGGTTCGCAGCAACAGTTGCGAGCGCGGTATCGGCGGCCTCTTTGACCCACTGAGGTGGTGAGAAATTCATGTATCCCTGCCCAAGGTTGATACAATCTGCTGGCAGATTCGCGGCACTGCACAGAAACTTGAACTAAGCCGACACACGACAATAGAAATATCGCTCAACTTGTAGATGGACCACACATCTTGCGCCATCGCACGACCGGTGTGCATTCGTTCAGCGACTGGGAGGTTCGGCGTCGGGCGGCCGTTGTTGGTAGTCGAGGCCATTGTTCGCGAAAGTGCTGGATGAAAGGCGCGGAATCCTGTACGTTGCAGGTGGGTTGAGTATTTAAGAGCACGCAAGAGGCTCGGATGAATCATACAAGATGTCGTGGTCGCTATTTGGCTGAACTAATATTCGGCCGAGTTTTAATTTGAATTATCACGGTGTATGATTGGCTTCTTTGATCGCCGGATGGCTGTGATTCCCAAACACAAAAATGTTTAAATTATAACCAGCCTTCAAGAAGGAACATTGTAATGTTAAAGTAGTAGTATGGGTATGGTATACTCTCGTTCAGCTCTATAGTAAGCTGAGATTGAACGCGCTTCCTTTTGTATTTCCGCTGCGATAGTTACGAGCAGCAGCGACAAACGGACGTGGGGGTGGAAAGGCAGCTGGTGAAGGGAACACATTGTCCCCGGACTTGGATGGAGGCTCTGGAACTGAAACAACCCAATCAATGAAGGGCTTGGAAGATGGATGTAGGATCTACTTACTTTTGCCTTTCTTGACGGCGGCAGGTACTGCGCTCTCGCTTACAGCGCGAGAATGCGTGCCAAGGATATTACTTGAAGTAACACCATTAACAGCTGCGGACACCGGTCGACCTGAAGGTGCTGGTGGCGGTGGGGCACGACCAGGAGGCGGCGCAGGGGGTGCGGCTCGCACAGGCGGTCCGGCCGAAGAGGGGCGTGCAGGCGGAGCAGCAGGATGTCCAGGGCGAATAACTGAAGGAGCTCGAAGGGGTGTTGGTTCTGGCTCTGGCTCAGGAGGGGACGGTGCCCTAGGCGCTTCCGATATGGCACGTTGGCGCACGGGAGGGGGAAGAGCAGAAGCGCGGGATGGGGGTGGCAGAGGGACCTGTCGTGCGGGAGTTGAGGGTGCGCTCACAGTTGGAGGTGCCGGGACCGCTCGAGCAGGCAGCGAAGGGGGCGCTCGGGGTGGAGCGATTGGCGGCCCACCTGGTGGGGGAGGTACTTTGCGAGGGGGAATGTTAGGAGCAACAGTCCCACTGCGCGCGGGAGGTGGCGGCGGCACTGCTCGCGAAACAGGGCCTACGCTCGTAGGGCGAGTTGGTTCACTTATAGTTGGAGTGCGGGCAGGAAGCGCAGGTGCTGGTCGCGGCGGAGCTGCGGGAGGTGGAGGAGGCGCAACTGCTGGCCGAGGAGCAGCCGGCGGTGGAGGGGGAGCTGCGGGTGGGCGAGCTGGAGGCGCAGGTGATGGTCGGGGCGGTGGTGCGACTGGAGGGCGAGCCGGAGGTGCAGCATCGGGTCGCGGAGGGGGTGCGCGAGGGGGAGCAGATGGTGCAGGCGGAGGTGGTATAGGAGCAGCTGGTGGTGGCGGTGGTGCGGCTGGTGGACGCGGAGGAGCTCCAGATGGAGGCACTGGAGGCGGTCGTGGGGGTGGTGCTGTCGGAGGCGGAGGAGCGGAGGCACGAGGAACGGCCGGGGGTCTTGCGAGAGTTGGAGCTCTCCCTGTTTGAATGGCTTGGTCATGAGATACAACATGTAAAATGAAACCTGGAGGAAACTACATACCGGGCCCGCTTTGTCCTGCTGGCTTCAATTTAGGAATACCTCCTGCAAATAATCCTCCAAGCTGGGGGCCCATAGAAGCGGCAGCCGCCGATACACTCGCTGCCCCTCCACCTCCGCCTCCACCTCCACCACCACCTCCTGCACTGGGTTTCGAGGAACCCTCAACTGCTGGCCCCGAGCGGTCATTTGTCTCCGCCTTCTTGAGTTTCTTTCCTGCCTGAATGGCAGCTAGCAAACTACTGTCCATCCTGATAGACCGAGGTTATAGAGTGCAAATGGTCGCCGTGATGGTGAGCGTGGGCTTAAATACGACACGTCCAGCACAGCCTCCGGCCGTTATGTCATGACTGCGCGTTTCATTCCTGTGCTCAACCATCGCTGCGCGTGTACTGCTCCGACTTTAGCTGGAGTACTTCAACCTAATTTTCTTGTTTGAACTGATACAAGCTACTAGCTAGATGGTATATACCGTGATTACTATTACTTGGAATTTCTCCTCCTTTCTCGGCTGGATGTATTTCGGCAACTCTTGGGGCCTATACCTCTGGATTCTTTGCTATAAGCATGACCGTAATCTAACTGGGAATGCGCATTTATGGTCCAATGGTGCCTGTCTTTAACTCTTTCTGCTTTGTTTATCGCGCTCGGCATGACCTAAATAAAGTCGGTTTACTCCCGCTCGATCCCTTAAATTGAAACGCTCTCGGAGCCGCTAGCCAAGAGACAACCACCACTACCACCACCACCGCGCAAAGACACCATCTGCTCTTCCATCATGCCCACACATACTGGCCCCAAACAGGTACCTAGCCGGCATTCGCCATATCCAAAGCGGCAACGGACCCAGTCAAGCAAATCCATGGAAGCTAAGGCTACACCCGTCCCGCCCAAGCCTAGACGAAGAAAACAGCTTGGACAGAAACCACAGACGGAGACATCTCCCGACCCAACGCCAGTTCTCCACTCGCCCTTGTTCAATGGAATCAACCCAGCCTATTTAGTCCGCGCAATGCGTGAAATCGCTCGTGGTGGTTACTCCCGCGCCCATGGATATCTTCACTTGTGCATTGTACAGGCGCGTCGCGCGGCGGCCAGCCAAGGAGGAGCAAGCCCGACTGTGGTCTGTCTGCTCATGCTCTATTCGGATAACTGGTTACGACTGGGCATCCCAAGTCGGGCTGTTGCTTCGATGAAGGATGCGTTAGCTGCACAGGAGCAAATGGGAGAGGAAACCGAGGAGGATCGAAACCAGGCTACTCTAGCTGGCCTTGAGCTTCGAGAACATATGGGGCCTGAGACCGCGGGGCGATCTTGAAATTGTACAGAGTCTGTTTTTGCTCTCGTTGTGATCTATCGTCTTGTGTTTTCGAGCCACATCTATTGGACCATTGGACCTTAGTCATTTCTGCAAGCACTATTGTCACTATTGTATTTCATTGAGCTTTGCTTAGCTTTTCGGACGCTTGTTCGCCTATGTACATCGCTACCAATGCATCGACTAAAAAATCAACGAACGAGTGTGAAATTGATACAGACAGCGGCTATATACACAGAGCAATAGTAGACAACAGGACCGACAGTAAGATGAAATATACGCACAAAGGACAAGAATAAGCTACTTGAAATATCATACCACAATGCACGATCCTCAATGAGCATCGGCCCTGAAGTCGTGTACCTTTACCCAAGGCTCAAACGAGATCGCTGACAATGTCCGAGTCTCACCATCGCCTTGCCTATTGCTCGCACGAGTCGGTAACTCAAGCTCAGGGCCAGGACGCGGCGGGTTGAGAATGGAGGTTCGATAGAATCCAGTGTTGGGAGGAGGCGCAGCGGAATAATCACCAGGCTCAGACGGGACAGAATGGCTGCCCATAGAAACGTAGCGCAGGTCCGGACCAGTATAGGATGAGGTTGTGCCCGGTGAGATCATACCCATCGTCGAGGTCGACGGAGCGCGATGAACTAGGACAGGCCTCTGTAGCGTCGGACGACGGATGATGTCAGAGCCGTACACCACCGAGTTTGTACGCTCGGTGCCAGCCGGCGAATTGTCTTTGCGCGCATCCGGCGTATCAGGGATGGTCAGTTTGAGTTTGGGCGCGGACAATGGACTTGCTGCAGCCTTTGATGGTGGGAACGGAGACTTGGGTAATGTCGGCCCTCGAGGTGAGGATGAAAGCATCGACCCACCGGGTACTCGTGTGCCGCTTGTCGAAGGTAGATTCTTTGGCGGGACTTGTGGGCTCTGGGGTACCAGCTTGGGCGAGCCAACGAGCTTGGGTTGAAAGAGCCCATGCGGAATTGCTGGAACTGGCTCGATATCCCCACTCTTGAAAGCAAACGACACAACAGCTCCATGTATACTACGCGCCTCTGCCTCCGAGTCGTAGGTGATGTGAGATGCAATAGAAGACTTCCTTCGAGGCGCTCGAGTTGAAGCTGGGGCTGGAGGTTGAGTTGGAGCTACAGGCAGGGCCGGGGATGGTGCATTTGGCAGAAGAACGTCCGACTTCTTTGGAGTCTCAGCCGCTTGTATCACGGATTCGCTGTCCCGCCCGCTGTTAGTGGGGAACGTGATAACACTCGTGCGGTAGGAAGAGAGGGCTGGGACGCTCCTTGCCTCTGTTTCGATGGGCTGAACAGGGCGGTGGTTGAATGCAGCTTTTGGTTCGCCATTTCAGTGCCGTTTTCAGACACAAAACATAGCTTAACTCACCGAGTACTAGCAGGGTCCCGAGGCTAAAAGGCACAAACTCGGCTGTAGTACCAACCGGTATGGCGGAAGGTATGAATGTCAAGAGATCGAGGCATAGCATACTCGCAATTCGAGCCATCCGAACGTCCATCAACGTCTCTACCTAGTCAGAGTTTCAGTATACGCTACAATTAAGCTGGCTCGTACAAGTACCTTGTGCCGGGAGCTCAAGAACCGTGGAACGAGCAGGAAGTACGTTCGCACGAGAAAATATATCTCCAAGGCAATATTCATTCCACTGATCAATAAAGACGTAAGAGGAAAGCTGAATAGAAGTCACCAAGTAAGTATAATCGCCGCCGCAATCAGCACTGTTTTACATACTGTCTACGATAGCACAACGTAAGACCCGGGATTTCAGCGACGTCCGTCGCGGAACCAATAGATATAGTTGCATGAGCCAAAATCGCACCTTCAACTCCTGCGTAAGTAAATCATAAACATGCCTGCCGAGCGTACTAACCAAATGATAAAAGTAGTACAACCCAAACTATGACCCTCTCCCAGATACCTATTCCTAGCCGTTTGAGGTCAAACGAGATCTGATATTTAAGTTCAATTAGTTGTTGATCGAGGAATGAGCCAATAATTATGACCAACCCGAAGCAAACCGGCGAGCTTAGCACAGGCTATGCTAATCCCAGCCCACGCAATAACCACGAAACACAGCACGTCCTGTCGGGCGTTCTCAAAATCTAGGAAAGAGAGAAATTGCACTAGAATCCCAACAGCGAAAGATGTTGTGAGGACGATAGACAAATGACGAGTGCCCTCCGGTCGGTCCGATTTCTTCGTGTCAGACGGCAGATGGGTGTCGTGGAGCCACCTTTGAACAATGTTCCCCTCAGCATCCGTAGTAGCTCTGCTCTGTCGTTCGGCTAGTGTGACTGTAATGGGACGTTGCAGGATGGATCTAACTAGCTGCTGAGTATACGGATGTCGGGAGGCGGCAAGAGCAAGGTATCGGAGACAAGTGATAAAGACCCAGCCAAGGAAGAAAGCAGCGGCGATACGACTACGGGTCAATGAGCCTTCTCTCTATGCAATAGAATTGAAGGGATTCAAAGACTTACCGGTCGGGATGATTGAGAAACTCCGCAGACGTCGGCTCTTCTGCTCAGAGTTGGTTTGCAGCCACAAGACAAGGATTACCCAAGTACTCACCGAGGCCAAGTTGATACAAAGACTGAGCGTATAAGGATACAAAACTCATAACGAGAGAACCACAGCAGACACAAGTAGGCCTGCCTTAACTGAGAAGTAAAGATAAAAGAGTGAGAGAGACCAGCTCAGCGGTCGGAGGTTGGAAGAAGCGAATTCAAGAGGGCATGCACAGCTTGTCTCCGGTTGATTCGGTGGGGTTTAAAGGCGCACGGCGGTTTCGCCGGACATAGTGGGGAAGGACAAAGACTTATAGGCCCGGCGCCGAGGCGCGGTCAGGAGCTGATCCTGGTGAGAAGTTGGTAAAACCGGGGGCCTTAGTAACCATAATCACCCAGACTGACCCAGGCTAATACGGGAGGTAATCGCTACCAAGTTAAGACTAATCAAGATCTACGTCAGGCACCGCTAGACATTTCTTGGCAAACCACAACATAGGTCGCATAATACCCTTTGTCATTGACAGTGACAAAATCGACGCCAGTAGAAAATTGTGCGTCAGTGGCAGATGCCAAGCCTAACAAGTTGCTCAAAAAACCGCAATTGTGTTCAGACAAAATTTATTATCACGCATAAAGCCACCTAGCACCAAGCAAAATAGGGCACACCATCAACCAAAAATAATAGTTAGAGCCCCACGGCTGTCACCACCCGAATGTCTTAAACCAGGTACGTCAGTGTGCGGTTACTCGAGGTTTCGTAGTTACTCACTTCTATATGCAATGTTGTGCGAGGAGTTCCACGTAGCACAGCCGATGGGCTGGCAGCCTCACACGCGACGAGTGCATTGCGGACACCATTAGCCAGGCTAGCGGGGCCGGATACTAAAACGTGGTCAGTAACCTAGTTTCTGAATACTTGTGCTATGCATTACCATCTACTGATACTTGGCCGAGAGCCGAGTTCAGTTCTTCGTCGAGCAGTACCGGTATATTTGGACGACCGTTAAGAATCTTCACCGATTGTAAGCTTTCGAGAGATGTGGTTGATTTATCTTTGTCTTCAAAAGCGCTGGGTTTGTCGTCGATTGGGGTTGTCGCTTCGGGAGAAGTTTCGGGAGAAGCTTCGCCGTGAGGAAGTACCGGAACCGCCGGTTGGGTGACGTGTATGCGTATCTCAATGAGCAGCGTGGATGGGCATTCTCGCAGCGCCTCGCGAAGAAGGTGCGAGATCCAATCGGCATGTGAACGATCACGGATCGTCCATACGAAAAGAACTCGCTGAGCAACCGCGCTACCAATCCGTACTTGTCTGAAACAGGCTTGCAGTGAGTTTCCAGAACATATGCTTGGATAGGGTCGGCTCACCGTATGAGATCAATGAGCAGAGGAAGAGTATACGAGATTCCACTACCGCCAGCAAAAAATACGCAAGTGCTATAATGGGAAAGGCTTGGCGGCATTCCGTATGGTCCATCGACGTACACAGGGATTGTCCGGCGAGTTTCTGATGCCTCAAGTAGCCGCTTCGTAAACCCGTCCCTGGCTCTAATGATGAACACCAGGTCATGCTTGTTGGACACTTGAGCATCAGCCCCAGACGCATATGAGCTGGCAATTGTAAAAGGGTGGGCCTCAAAGGGTAGCTTAGCTATCGAAGGGGCGAGAAGAAACGCATGTTGACCGCTAGCCCATTTGAAGTCCCTACAAACGGTGAGTCGCACCGTGTCACTGGATACACGCTCGATAGTGGCCTCATCGACCGCCTTGCCCATGGGGAATATGTTGAGCCATAGTTTATTCAGAACGATCAGCCGCAAGGCACGGAGTGTGCGGTCAAGTGCCCAGATTGCCAGCGCTGGCCAGAAACGGTATTTGACCTCTATAATATTCGTCAGTACTGGTCATATACCGCAAATAAGACTTACCTGGAACATGGAATAGTCCGAAGATAAGATACATGGCCACCAGCACGATGTGACATACTAAGAAGAACTCATATGCCATATTCCGAATCGGCCTAAGGGACAGTATCGCGGCTAGAGTGAAGGAGACCATGGCAACCACGCCAAAGCGCATGTCTACCTCCTCCTATAGCCCAGCATAAGAGTACAGTCTAATATTGGCGACTGAAATTGCGTACCAACGAGAAATGTCCCGTAAGTCCAATTTTCCACCTCCCAAAGGCATGGACCCAAATCAATATCAGAGTTGATCTAGCTGCTGCGCGATGTAGTATATTGATCTATACAGAGAGGAGAGATGTGGGCTATATGCGTTATATTATTAGGCCGGCTTACCTTCTCGTAGCCAACCCCGGTTAGCAACGACACAATGTTGTTCTTTCCGGCGAGTGCGACGATCAAAGGAGTCTGTGAAGTCGCGAGATGGGCTGCACGGTTTGCCCAATACTTGACTGCGAGGTTGTAGCCTGTGGAACACTTGAGCAGTAGTTCAAACAGTAGCCAATATAACATACTGTTGATGAATTCCCATGTGAAGAGCGCTGAAGAGAATAGAAAAGAACGTTAACATTGATCTAGAGGTCGGTAAACGGCACCAATAATCAACGTACCTGCAAGGTAGAACACAAGCAAGATCAATTCAGCCACGTTCATGTGGTGCAGCCGATGGAAGGGCAGTCGGGCGCGAAACAAGACCAGCTGAGCAAACGCTAAGACAGCCGAGGGAAGATTGCGGTGTGCCCGGCGTCCATTTCCCGTAGTTGATTGGTTCTCTAAAGCAATTGAGGATTTTTCTATGATATCGGGCTGCTCAGTAGCCCGACGACCGGAGCGTTTGGTTGAGGCGGCATTCGCAAGACTCAATAACCGGACGAGGGTGGTGAGGGCTAGTAGACATGCGACTGCCCACCAGAGGTGAATAGGATAACTAACAGATGGCGATCAGCAATGGTTTGACATGAGCGTGTATATGCGTACTTTAGTTGCTGCCAGAGCCTATGGTTGGTGTCTCAGCGTTGTGACGGGTGATATGTGGGGGTATTATACATACCGGTAGGCTCTAAGTGGGTCGACGCTAGGTGTAGGCGAGACAGCGGCGAGAGGGGTCGACATGGTAGAGTTTTTCGAGAAAAACCTCTATCAAACTGCTGAAGAGTGCCAGTGCTGGTGAGCTGGTAGAACTAATAACCGTCGTATTTATAGTCCAAGCCATCCCAATGAAAACAAATGCAACGACCAGCCTGGAAAATAGCCATGTGAGCCACCGTTTTGAGAATCGCAAGAACCCACCGGCGCGTACATGCCGCTTACGTTCAAATGGGACAATTTCAGACTCCTGTAATCTTATCGTGACGTAGATGAGTATATTTAGAACCGACTGCTTGGGAACACTCACCATGTAGTTTCCATCATCTACCAAAGGGAGCCACACGGGAACTATCATCGGAAAAAGCACCTTGTCTAGTGGCGCGAGATCAGAGCTACACGAGCAGCGATCGGTATCACGCGCTCTCGCGTAGCCGACATTCGTGCGTCGAAGACGGAGTCATGAGGGTAAGTCGGGCGAAGCTGAATCGAAGATTCCAGCTAGTATGTACATCTGGAGGCATACCTTTTGTTTTCTGCTCGTGTGCTGAATCGAGACGAAGGGATAACTAGACAACTTCCGTTGCCTGATGAACGTTGTTGAATCCGGTAAATATCATTAAGTAGGGCCTAAAACATGCCTTGAGATCTGTTCAATTACCGCCGGCATCACCGTAAACTTTGACGACTGCGTAAATAAGAGAAATTTCATTAAACCCCTCGCATCATGCTCGGAAGCCCAGAACGAGGCTTCGTACCCCGAGCCGCATGACCACACAAATTCGGCATGGGAAACTATCTTAAACTTTGCTTACTATTCGTACCAGTCATAATAAGGACAGGGGGTGAACTACAGCCCTTCAGCCCAGGCCCCCTTTGAGATAAGCCAATCGCGCCACGCCGATCGGAGAACCAAGTCCATACATTCTGGAGCCAATGAGTCGTCCCCACGAGGGGATATACAGTCGCCGGAAGCGAGGTTCTGATCTTTCATGGCTCGCATTATAGTCTCGCCCGCTAACGATCTACACTTCATCTAACTGTATTGGTGCACGGGCATCTAACTTACCTTTCTCCACAGAGGTTGTGAACGGCATCAGGGGCATAACGTAGGTCATGAGACCGCGAATCCACCAAGAATACTCCCGAATGAGACCAGTCTGAGGTACGAATCCTTTACGAAAGGCAAAGTGATCGAACCATATGTATGGTTGCGTTGAGACGATAGAACCCACCGGGACAGACCGCTACTACAATGGGGAGTGTTGTCGCCCCCTTGATCTTCGAGAACGCGTCGTTTGTAATCTGATAAACGTGCATTTGTACGAGCTTGCTGAGTGCATACGCCTGCTTTGGTTTCCAGGGCGTGGTAGCAAGCAGATTGTCGAGGTTCGATGGCGATACTCTATGCTCTACCCATCGCACAATTAGCGCAACCCACACGCGCAGGATAATTGTGCTTACCTTGAGCTGCCCCCTTGTGCAACGAAGAACCCACAAATACGATTCGGGGAGACATCCCATTCAACAGCTTGGGATCGGTTAAACGCGGCCACAAACACTGTATTAATAAAGCCTGGCTCAAAACATTGGTTTGTAGTGTCTTCTCGTTCCCGGATTCATCCACCGAGTGGTGGCCGTAAACTGCAGCTGCACACAACAAGAGTACATTTATTTGCTGCGAATACGTCTGAAGCACGTGTGAAGCAAAGGTTCGAGTGGAATCCAAGTTAACAAGGTCAAGGGCAACAATATCGAGTTTATTGATTCTTGGCATTCTGCTGAAAGTTTCTGTAACCGAGAGATTGGCCGGTGGCCGACATCCTATGACCAGCACGATGTTCTCCTGAGATTGCTCGACAAAATCAACTAGCGCTCGTAGACCCTAGTAGAACAACACCAATAGCAGTCATCAGAATGAGACAGCAACACGCAGTATATACGCGAGTATCACCAGACCAGAGCTTCCTAAGAGCGTGGAAAACGAAGAAGATGTTCAAAGGACCTAGTCAGATATGCCGTCGAACCACGTTACCTCCTGTAGCCACAACAAGAATGGAATGTTCGCTACTATTAGAACTCGGAATTTCTTGAATATTAGACATGAAGTAGTGTGGATGTCGGTGGGAGATGTTTTATTAAATGTGACGTGGTCGTTGTCCAAACAAGCTACATGCCAAGTCCGTTGAAATTCCGGAGTAGGATGTCAAGCGCTTACAGCGCTTTGCAAAAGTACTTGCCGGTCGGGATTTCAAGCGCTCGAGCCGGAAGCAAACTCGAGAACGGTCGAGAGGGGAAAAACGGGTGGTGCGCGACGTTGTGTAGTTGAAATCATCGAATAAATGCATTTTCTGGATCGCGCGAAGATTTGCAGTCGATCTAGATACATATCGCGAGAAAATATGGGGGTCGAAAAAACGCTCCCCCAGACGCGAAATCGCGTTTTCTGCGA